>CM061134.1:215115181-215223564 GCA_030789695.1 Scilla litardierei | reverse complement strand
ATCCTACTCCAAGGAGGACTCGGGGCGGGAGGGGGAATCCTACTCCAAGGAGGACTCGGAAAGGGCAAGTACAAAAAAGAGGGTGTGGCAAGGGGTCGGCTAGAGGGGGTGTGTGGCGGCTGGCCTGTGCCGGCGGGTGTAAACCCGCATGGGTTTGGGCCCAGGCCCATCATAAAGTTTTTGGTCATTAACTTTAATTTTCAAATGTTACACATCAAAGTATTTGATAGTTTTAGTAAATTTAACCCCCCACCATGACTTAGGTCCGTAAATGGATTAGTATGGGGTCTGTTCACAATATATCCATAACCAGATTGCTTAAATAATCAGGGCTCCAGATCAGATTAAACCAAATGTTGGAATTTCAAAATGTTTGGACCCATAACCAGATCAATGTATTAGCCAGGTAATCTGGTTGGATCCTAACTTCCATTTATATTGTACTAACATTTTCATTATACTTTTTAAGTAAAAGATTTTGTTTTTAACATGCTATTTTGATCTGATCTATGTATGAGGTAAGAATTGAGAAGTTCAACCAAACGCCTAAGAGCAAAAATAAATATACAATCTATTAAGTATTAAACAAGAGAAAATAACTACAAACTTAATTTGAAAGATATCAGGGTCAATCAGTGTTCTTTTCTAGATTAAAACCTTTAGTATCATCATCGTCCTCTTAGCCTTCATCCCTTAAAAAATTAAGGTCAGTTTCATAGACTCAATAGAAAGAGAGAAAATAATATAATAATAATAATAATAAACAAAAAGAAATAATTATAATAATAATAGTAATAATAACAATGAGTAATAATTGAATAAAAGAAAATAATAATAATAACAAATAAACATAAACAAGTAAATAAAATCACATCGGATCGTAACCACGTCGGATCGTCATGTTGGATACTTGTTTTCCTTGTCTTACGCTCTAATGTTTTCTCTTCCATCAAACCAAGAACTTATATATCCTCTCTTATCACCTCCTCCTATGTCTTTTTCGGTATACCTCTCATTCTCTTGATTGTAACATTAATATGTAGAATTAAAATTAAAAGACTCTAAGATATGTGATCAAAACACCAACTGTAACTTAATAGGGTGTATATGTATGTATGTATATGTATGTATATGCATATGCATAAGTATATGTGTGTGCATATAGATAGATACATACATACATTTAATGCCCCTAACCCCATATTATGGGGTATCACGTAATAAAATCTTTTTACAATGTAAATAATAATTTTTATGATTTTTTACAGAATTTTCAAAAAACAATTCCTTATATTTTCTAACTCTTCTCCATATTTTCCGTTATTGCCTCTTCTTCCCAAGCCCAGCCCACAACCTCTCTTTCTTTCTTCTTTTCTCCTTATTTTCTTTCTAGCGCCGAGATGAGGCCCGCTGTCGGCTTCCCCTCTTTTTTTTCTTTTCTCTACTTTCTTTCTTTTCTTGTTTCTTTTAAAGGGTCTCAAGCTCACGATTCTTTTAATATTTCACTCCCTCAGCCCAGTCTTTCCCACTAAGAAAATATATCTTTCTCTCTTTCCCTCGGCCCCTCAACCGTCTCTTTCTCCTGTTACACGCCTCCACCCTTCATTTACTCTTCCGCCGAAAAAAAATTCTCCATGTCGGTGTCATGTCAATCTCATGTCCCTCTGATCGGTTCTTTATATTCTTTCCCTCTCTTTTCAAAGGATTTCCTTCGAAAATTTTTATTATTCTCTCAAAGTTTCAGCTTTCTTGGATTTTGGGGTTTTGGAGCTTGGATCTACTCAAAGCCCTCGCCTCTTCTATTGGACAAACGGCTGGCCGTATGTATGACACATCAGCATGGCTCGATCTCATTCCGATGACTTTCCGACGTGGTTTTATTAATGAGCGGTAGATTTATCTTGATTTTAGTATTTGGTTTTGATTCTTAGTTATTATTGGAATTATTTTGAGGACTTTTCCTCTTAAATGCTATGATGAATTGAGCATGTGATTTTTTGAGTTAGGTTGTTGTTTGCTGAAGGGTTGAACCCATGTGAGTTTAGGGCCATATGGCCACCGTCGGGCTTTACGACGACCCTCGCCGCTTCCCCTTTGTCCCATGTTTGTGTGGCACCCTTGCCGCTATTTCCTTGGCTCTGTTGGTGGTGTTTGGTGTTCCTATTGGATAAGGCTTTTCCCCCTCTTGCTACGGTGCTTCTGTGATCGTGTGCTTTGCCACTTATTCCCGTTGAATGTGGACTTTGGCCCTTATTCTGTTACTGTGGACATTTGTCCATGTTCTGCTTGGTCGTGGGCGTTTACCCTTGCTATGTGGCAACAGGCTTTGACCTGTTTTCTGTTGGTGCAGGTCGTGTTGCCTTGACTCTGTTGGATTGTGTGCTTTTAGTTATTGTGCACTACAATATTGAAATTTAGTTTTCAACCCCTTATTTATGTTTATATTGATGAAATCTGAGACTGGTTCTTTTGATGATTTTATGTGGACTAGAAAGGAAATACATGAACATATGGATTTGACCCTTAGAGTGACTAAGGATGAGTTTTTCTCTAAGATCATAAATAGACACCATCGCTTAAATTATTGTGGAATTACAAATATGCATGCAAAGGATTAGAAACCCCTGCTGACAATAATTAGGGTATATGGTTGTGTTTTGGGGCTATGTTGGGAGTGATGTTGAAATAAATTGTTATTGTTTCTATATGTGACATTGTTGAACAAATGGACTTCTTGAAAAATTGATATTGTTCACATATTATTGAATAAAGGACAATTTTTGCAAATAGGCCAAAAAATAATTTTAAAAATCGACCTCTTTTTTTTATTAAGCAAAACCGATCTCTTTTGGTTTTGAGACCAAAAGAGGTCAGTTCTGGTCGGGGGGCACGTGAGCCACACGGTCGCATCTTCAGAGTGCGGCCGAAAGCCGCACTTTCTGCAGGTGCGGCCAAGAGCTCCCCAAAACAGACAACGCCCGCAAGATTGCGGGCTGTTGTTCTTCCTCTTCTCCTCCGCAATTCGACCGCTTCTTCAGAGTCTGGCGAATCACTTTATTTTTTGGTGATAAATCGGCATTGTTTCAGGTAACTTCTACCCTCTATTTTATAGTATTGAATGTTTTTTGTGTTTTTTGTGTTTTTTGTGTTTTTTGTACGATCTAGATTGAAATTTAGGGTTTATGAGATGATTCTATAATTGGTGAAATTTATAGTGATATATGACAATTAATTGTATGTTATAGGTTTTTATAAAATGGAAGAGGCTGGACCCATAACTAATGCGGTCTTGTATGACCAAGTGCCGATGTAGTGCAAAGGCGGGTATTTAGAAAGAATTAATAGTCAAAGTAATTAATTATGATTGGAAGAAAAATAATTAATTTGTGAATTATATGTTTGCAGGCATCGATAGGAATTGTGGATCATGGACAAAAACATACAAAGTGGAGATTAGATGAGCGCACGCGACATTATATTGAAGCCTCCAGATTACACCTATGTGCGAGCTTGCGTTGGATACGGTTGGACCACGCATTGCTGACGGCTTTGGCTGAAAGATGGAGGCCAGAGACAAATACATTTAACATGCGCCAGGGAGAGATGACAATCACGCTGCAGGACGTGGCAGTCATCACAGGCCTACTTATTGATGGGGAACCCATATTGCAATATGAAATGCGAGATAGCAGCTGGAGTGCGTTGATGGAGAGACTACTTGGACAGGACACCCCACTAAGAAAAGCAGCCAAGGTAAAACTTAGTTGGTTGCGTGATACATTTAATGATTTGCCTAAAGATGCAGATGACGATGACATTCAGCGGTATGCACGGACATATCTGCTTCATATGATTGGAACCTTACTGGTTCCGGATCCAAGCAAAGGATCTATAAATCTCCGTTGGTTGACAAAGTTAAATAATTTTAAGGAGGCGGGTGAATATTCATGGGAAAGTGCGGTGCTTGCGCACTTGTACGCTGAGCTCAGCAAGGTGGCATCAAAGCAGACAAAGGCTTTATATGCATGCGGCTTCTTGTTGCAGGTACAATTTTTTTCGTTAGCTAAAAAGTGATATATCTATATATATATCTATATATATTTCACACTCTAAGAAAAAATTCATATGTACAGGTTTGGAGCTGGAAGAAAATGTATGTATGAAGACCAAGGCTCCTGCAGGATGTATTTGCTGACACCGTTCCCTATGGGTTCAGGTGGAATACGGAAAAATCATTCATGGAAACTGCTCATGGGAACCTTGATACATACAAAGACCAGTTTGACACGTTAGAGAGTACACAGATTTGTATATGTAAATTTTATAACGTCGGCGATCAATTGATATATAATATAGTACACTGATATATTTGTGTACTTCATGCCTAATAGGTTACCTGGGAGCCTTATGGAGAGCGATTCGAACAGCTGACGGCGTTATGTCGCGAACATCCCGAGTTATGGCATGCGAGGGTACCCATATTCTGCTGGAAAGCACGGGTGATGCATGCACCAGCGTCATACGACAATTTGGTTTACGTCAACACATCTCATCTGCACTCCCAGTCTTGGCGGGGAAGACAAGACCATCGCAGTCAGCAGATGTTACTGTAATCAGGGATCCTCTTGCGCATTGGATCAATAGAGCAGATCACATTGTGCATGAGGGGGATGTGGTATCGGTCGCTGCCTATATGGAGTGGTATTGGAGGATTACCAGGAGGTGGATTTTTCAGAGGGAGCAACTCCCATTCGCACAAATGCCACGCGGACCCATCGAACGCCAACATGTAAGAAGATGTTCAAGTTTTTTTATAGTATTTTTAATAACCAATATGCTTAGTACTTAATTTGTTTTACAGATTGCAGGATATGTTTCATTGTACGATATGGCAGGCTAAGTATTGCAAACACAGGATCAGGGGTTGCTGCATACGATGAGGACACATATCAATGATGTGCTACATCGTACACGTCATCTTCCAGAAGGTGTAGATACGAGCGAGCTGAGTCGTTTATATAGGATGGGTGAGGCCGGCACTTCTCAGCAGGAGCATACCAGAGCAGATGACGCCGGCATTTCTCATCAGGAGCATACCAGAGCAAATGACGTCGACACCCTCAGCAGCAGCATACAGGAGCACATGATGCCGGCACTTGGCAGCTGGACCATCATATGACACCAGCACGTGGCAGCAGCCCCCTCACGGAGGTTATGACCCCGGCACTTGGCCGCAGCACCCTCACGGAGGTTATGACCCCGGCACTTGGCCGCAGCCCCCTCACATATCATTTGACGTCGGAGCTTGGCACCAAAGCATATGGGAAGTTCCAGCCGATTGGCAGCAGCAGCCTACCCAGGGTACATGGGATGACGTCAGCACTTGGCCGCAGCATTTAACGCAGGCAGATTGGCAGCCTACCCAGGGTGACACGTCACAATCGCAGTAGACAGAATGGGATGACACATGCATTTCACATCAGCATGTGGAAGTGGATGTTGGCCCGTCTCAGCCACCTCAGACACAATGTGATGATGAAGGCGTGTCACATGTTGTTGGCGTGTCTCAGCCACCTCAGACACAATGTAATGATGAAGGCGTGTCACATGTTGTTGGCGTGTCACAGGTTGTTGGGATGTCTCAGCCGGTTGATCCTAAAAAGGGAACTTCATCGGGTAAGGCATGGTATTCACGTGTATTTAGTCGACGCAAAGGGAGTCGTCGATCATCTGTATCTTTGAAATTTGTTATGTATATTTGCTGGATTTGAGACATTTGTTATGTACGGTTTCTCAAATTAATTTGATATATATATATGTGTTATGTATGATTTCAAACAAATCGTTCATACACCCCATATTTATTCAACGAATTTATTCATACACCCCATATTTATTCAACGAATTCATTCATACACCCAATATTCATACATCACATATATATACGAGAAAGGTTGTGTTAGGGCTTGATGGAGGTATTCAGTCAGCGGATTGGGCTGCACTCCAGACGAGAATTTTCTCCTCCCGAACTCACCTACGTGCCCTTTTGCTGCTTCGGTTGCAGTTTGATCAGCGGGATTTCTCCACAGCTTACAGGAGGAAGACAACGGCTCAAGCAGCCATCGAAGCAGCAAAAGGACACGTAGATGAGATCGGGAGGAGAAAATTCTCAACTGGAGCGGAGCCCAATCCAGTGACAGAATACCTCCATCATTCCGTCAATAATCTTTCTCCAAATAGCATGACCACGTTATCCCCGTCGAGCAAGCGCCATCACAGTAACTGCTTCTGGCCAGCCACGTTTTGAAGTCGGCGGGTGTGTGACACGTATCGTATCACACTCCATATCACACTCCACTGAAATTTCTTTGCTGGAAGGGTGAGATTTATAGCCCCCGGAACCGCATCCCACACGTGCGGCCCTCGCCCGCACTTCCAAAGTGCGGCTGAGATCCGCATCTATGGAGTGTTGCCTAGAAACGATAGTCATTGCTTCGTTGCATGCGGCTTGTTTTTTAGTGGGGTTTGTTTTTTGCGACGGCGGGCTTTGTTCCGATTCAACTCAGCTGCAATCCGACACCCTTAGCCATACGAGAGCCAATCTGTGCCGATAGAGCAAATCTCCTAATATGTATTCAGAGTTTTTTGTTCATCATTATGTTATGATTTATGGATTTATGGATTTATAATGGTGTGTATGTGTGTGCGGGTTGTTGGAAATGGCAAGTGATTCAATTTTTGTCATATGCTATTTTACCGGCGAATTATATATTAATGAAAATTACGAACCACAATATGTCGGAGGGAAAGTTAAATCGATGAAGCTGATATGTGGTTCGACATATAACAACCTAGTAAATCTGATATACAATATCACGAAGATCCGTCGAGATGAATATATGTTGAATCTGGTGTGCAACTGGCCAATAATGGGAGGAAAGAGTACCGCCGTGAAAATATCAGATGACGATGATATGGAGAATCTGTTTGATTTATCGCAAGATCACCATGGAGTTGAAATATATTCGGTATAGATGCAATAAACACCGCCCAAGAAAATACGACAGGAGTAGGGTGTTCGCAATATCCGCAAGATAATGATAACATGAACACGTAAGTCTAGATTTCAATCAAGTTTTACGAATTGTTATTTGAAATATTTTTTATATATTCGTAGTAGTACCTAAAATTTGAAATCTTTCATATGTCAGTTACAAGTTGAATGTTGAAGCATTGGGAATTGAAAATCAATACTCAACTTACATGAAATGCCCTTTTGTACCGGAGTTGATCACTGATGATCCATACATACATGAAGATGTGGATAAAGAAATAGAAGAGAGCGATGATGATGAGCATGTCGGGGCCGGAGAGGATAGCATACTTTATGCGGAAGATCCAAACGAAGATGATATATCATGGATACTACAATCGGTTGTCGTTAACACAATTGTGGAAGATTGGGAGGCTTTGCCAGATGAAGTTGAAGAGGAAAAATGGCTAAATGCAACAGTTATGAGAAATACACTTGAAAGGAAAATGGAAGAGCCTGGACCTCAAAACGTTAGGGGGTGTTTAATGTCGGCGATATATATATGATACAAAGGCCGCCTTGATTAAAGCAATAACGGAGTGGAGCATTAAGCGTAATGTTTCATTTAGGTCAATCAAGACAAACAAGACAAATTATAACGTGATATGCAGCCTAAATGTTGCAGTCAATCCGGCAACACAAGATGAGGCTAGTAGGAGTTGTCCGTGGCGTATCCATGCAGCAGTGCAGAAGAGTAGCATTGGGAAGTTCAAGCTCTCAAGGGTTGTTGAGGAACATACTTGCAATAATCCAACCCTCAATACATATCACAAAAAAGCCACAGCATCTTGAATTTGTAACATGATTATGCCAATGGTGAAGACAAAGTTAGATTTGACACCGGCAGAAATCCAAGAGGCCATAACCACCATGTTACGGATCTGAATGTCATATTACAAAGCATTGATGGCAAGATCGAAGGCGTTAGAAAGGATTTTTGGAGATTGGGAGGAGTCATATAATCGGCTACCTCGATATTTAGAGGCCATTTCAGATACTAATCCAGGTACAGTATACAAGATCACTTATGACACTATCAGTGAAGGAGTGGCACAATTTTCAGGGGTCTTCTGGGCATTTGGTCCTTCAATCAAGGGTTTCAAGCATTGACGGCCGATCCTAAGTATTGATGGTACCCATTTGTATGAAAAATATGGTGGTTGTTTACTTGTGGCCACCGGAGTGGATGGAAATGGTGGGCTGTTTCCCTTGGCATTTGCTGTTGTGTCAGCTGAGAACCAAGAAAATTGGAAGTGGCTTTTCGCATGTATATATGAATACATACCAAGTGCTCAGGACGAACGATTACCTTCATTTCAGATAGAATGAAAGGAATTCCACGAGCACTAGAAGAGAGATGACCAGCACATTATCACCATAGGTATTGTATGCGTCATATTATTACAAATTACAGGCCGAAAGGATTCCGAACACGTACCTTGGAGGGGAACTTCTGGATGACTGGCATTGCATCAGACTTGCTTACATACAATGCCTATCATGCCAAAATCAAAGACGAGTCCATTGAAGTAGATGAGTGGATATCTGCATATTTACATAGGGAAGAAAGCATGTGGGCGATGCATGTCGATCGTGGAAAACGCTATTGTATCAGGACAACAAATTGTTCTGAGAGCTTTAATGGGGTGCTCAAAGGTGCTAAAGCTCTACCTATACAAGCATTGATTGCAAGAACATTTTTACAGGTTAAATAGATATTTCTTCAGTCGAAGACTAAGTAGGCAAGGGTGGACGACAGATATTGTTCCCACAATAATGGACATTATTGGAGAACAGGGGGAAGAGGCCCAAACATTTATGCTCACAAGCTTTAGTACTTGTGAGTGACAGGTGACTGACAATGATGGTCCATGTTATACTGTTAAGTTGCATGACGAGAAATGCAGATGTAGTTGCAATATTCCTTTGCTTCAACACATCACATGTGCCCATGTTATCGCCGCAACGTCCAGACAAAAATATAGTGCCAACATAGCATATATGTCATTCTGTTCGCCATGGTATAGGGTTAGCAGATATCACCTTGCATATGAACCTTTATTTCACCACATACCCGATGCACGGTATTGGAAGGCTTGGGATGGTCCCAAATTACTTCCACCCGACAAAAGAAGACCTCCAGGTCGGCCTACATCTACACGTATTCGGGGGACAATGGATATTCCCCGTGAAGGAAGCCGGACAGAATAGATATGGCAATTGTCATCAACTCGGGTATTACAAATTACGCTGCCGAAATCCTCCTCTAACACACGTGTATGTTGATTTTGCAATTCATATATTTCTTGTGGATATATATATATATGATGTTCTAATTTATACTTATCTTTTAGGTCTTCATCTCAAGTTCGCGGCGGGTCTACATCTCAAGGTCGCGGCGGGTCTTCATCTCAAGGCGGCGGGTCTTCATCTCAAGGCCGCGGCTTGTCTTCATCTCAAGGCCGCGGCGCGTCTTCATCTCAATGCCGCGGCAGACCACGCACATGATGCAATGATGGATGTTACTCTACTGAGAATGTTGTGTTAGGGCCATGATTAATGTGTTAGGGCCATTTTATGTATGTTTGCTATATGTTTTTTGTAAGTTTGTTGAATTCTACGTGATATGTATTTTGAAACTACTATGGTTGATGAATTCAATGTTGTTTGATATATGTGTTACGTGAGCTTGATGAATTCGATGTGATGTGTATTTTGATTTATATGAACTTTATGATATTCAAGTGATGTGTTGTGATATACTATTTGTGATATTTGTGAAACGCTATGGCTGTGAGAAGTATTAATGTTTGTACTATTCATGACACGTTTTGATTTATATATGCATATACTGTGATGAATCAGGGGTGAATTATCGGGAGAGTTGAAGCAGAAGCAGCTGCTGATATTGAGAAGAGCAGCAGCAATATCAGCAGCGCCTATTTGCAAATAGAGAGGATGGAGCAGTAGCAGTTTTGGTCTCTGTTTTGGGAGCCGCACCTGCAGAGTGCGGCCGCACTCTGAAAGTGCGGCTCTCAGTCGCACTCTAGAGATGCAGCCGTGGGGCTCACGTGCCCCACGGACCAGAACCGACCTCTTTTGGTATTAAAACCAAAAGAGATCGGTTTTGCTAAATAAAAAAAGAGGTGGATTTTTAAAATTATTTTTTTGGCCTATTTGCAAAAATTGTCCTTGAATAAATGGACTTTTTGAAAATTTGATATTGTTCTCATGTGTGAGATATGGTTGGATAAATGGACTTATTGGTACATGAAATGCAACAACCCTTAAACTGTTGGAGAATCATAAATTTAAATGGAATTGGATTGCATAGAACCCCCAGCCATGTAGACTAACTATGATGTGACCATTTGGACTTGTTGGTAGACTTTGTCACATTAATATACTATTATGATGCATGCTTAAGTCACAATAAGAATGGAAAAAACATTAACCATATAATCATTTCTTAGTATATTGATATACTTTTATTGCATAATGTTGCTACAACATGATATCACATTGGAATGCTCTTGTTACATGGTTCACACGTCACAAATTCACAGCCTGATAACAATTGACAATGACTAGACACGTGATTCGTTTTACGTAACATGATTACAATGGATAGTATACAATGATCACCCGCTTAGAATATTATATCTGGGTATATACACTAATGCATGCTCCTGGTATTGTACCTATCCACTGGTTATTGTATACTGATTACTGACTCTCGATAATGTCCATGTTCATGATTGAAAATTAAGTGTTACAGTGGACAAAATGCCACGGGACACCGGGGACCACCTCTATCCATTCTCATGCTTATATTTGAAAACCAATACGGTATCAGATACAATATTTCCGAATAATTGATTTGTTAGACATGACACTGAACTTGACACATCATGTATACATTATACTTAGATCCAATGGAGTTTGGGATAACTCATATTAGAGAGTGTGTGGGAGCGACTGGAGCCATACTTAGTAGGATCACATCACTGTATCTGTTATCCGACCAAGTCATATTCTTGAATCTGTTTGGTCCCATATTAGTATTGTCGGATAGATCCTAAGTCCATTTCATGTATTTGTTGGAATCGCCTGGGTGAGTGATCCCGTGATACAAGACGGTCTCTTGATTGCATATCATACTCTCTAATATAAGTCACGGCCTAAAATTAGTATAGCTGTATATTTACATGAATTGAAAACTACAACACAGAACGTGACACAATATGATACATTGCACTTGGTACTTAGATTCATTGAGGTTTGGGTTAACGTATATTAAAGACAGTGCGGGACTGAAGCGATACTTTTGACCGTATTAATAGGATCACATCATTGTATATATTATCCGACCAGGTCTCATTTCTGAATCTGTTTAGGCTCATATTAATATCGTCGGATGGATCCTGAGTCCCCTTCTTGTATCTATTTTGGACTTGGCCCGGATGAGCTCTCCTGTGGTACAAGGTGGACTCGTGGTTGTATATCGTACTCTCCATTATGAATCTAGCATACAAGATAGTGCTTGTAGGATATTCTATATCATGTTTAGTCTATTGATATAGTTTCTTATTGTCATACCTGGATGATCATAGTTATACTCAATGTCCTAATTGATTGCTAGTGAGATATTACTATACCTCTAGCCATGTACTATTTGTCAATCTGCCCCTGTTGTCTTATTATTTATTGTTACTATTCTTATCCTGCGTACTTGTCATTTAGTGTTGTCATACTATTACTTTATAGTTTCTTCATGTTTTAGTTGTAACCGTATTTTTACATACAGCTCTAACATGAATACAGCTCTAACATGAATACTTGAATTATTGTAAATCTACTTCTAACCTAGCGGTGATTATTTTTGTCTCCGTTAGGTTTATGTTCAGATGTTCAGATTTCTCGAGGATTTACGAATTTTCAGATTGCCTATCTTTCTCTGTGATTTCGGACTTGTTTTCAAATGATAAGTTATTTTATAATCTAAGATTTATTTCCCTTTTTGTCCTTCGCTTGCATCTCTTGTTGCATTCCATGTCTATATTCTATTAGCCTTAGAATTGCTTATTCTCTCTTTTCATGTTGCTCATTAGTAGTTAGAAGTAGACATACCTAGGAATTTGTCTATATGCGTTTACACTTAAGTCGAAGAGAGGAATTCCCAGTAGGCTTAACTATGTGCGGGTTTGACATCCCTGTTTCCCTAAGGATTTTGGGAAACATTGCATGACATAGATAGATAGAGATGGCGGACTTTATTCAGGTCCCATTACCTTCCATAGGTCCCATTACCTTCCATACCCACCGTATTTATTAATTAGATCGTATTAAATGGGCGGCTCTAATATGGATCGGATCCAAGTATATCCAAACGGAGTGTATTTAATTGGATCTGAGATGGATTTGGGTCAGTCATGACCTACCATATTAATAGTACTACTCCAACCTTACATGAAGGACGAAGAAGAAAGATTCAGAAACTTTCCTCCCTATTTCTTAATGCAATAACATCACCAACAACAACAGTAAGTTTGTTAAGGTTGGTTACATGTATCCCTTTCCTCCATTCAGCTCTGTTAGAGTCATATCCTCTCTTGAACTAACAGCTAGCATATTCTTTTTAACCACCTCAAATAAATATTCAGTTAGGTTTATCCCATCGTCATCTTGCCCATCAACCACAAACCTCCTAACTGGCTTGATTCACAGTCACATGTTCAAGCCATTGGTTCCCTCATCTTAGCCTCAATACAACCTATGTGAACACAAAAGAACATGGTTCGAAGCCCCAAGAAATTCATAGTTTCCATGGCTATCAGTGAATCGAATTCTCATGCAATGATATAATATTGTTCACAAATAACTACCAAATTGTTTATGCCAAATATCACAATGGAACAGCCAATAAGAGGATCAGGGAGAATGGAACGTTTACCATAAGTTTCTATATTCAGTATATGTAACAAGTGAAGTGATAGTTGTTTCATGTTTTCTTCTGACAGGATAACTGTGATGCCTCAAAGTACCAATTATAAATAAATAAACAAATAATAGATTAAAAAGATTAGGTTAGATGTCATGGAACTTACAGAGCCAGCTCCCTCTGTAGAAGGACCGCCGATGAAGGCCATAATCCTTGCCCCAGAACCAGGGACACAGACCCCTAACAAACTGGCTGCTATGCTTAATGCTGTGCTGGTACATCTTGATGCACGCTGATCTGCTGGAATAGGCCAAGGATCTTTTTGAAGTTCTTCCAGAACCTAACATTAAAAGATAAAATTATAAGATACAAATGGAAAGAGACAATGAGACAATACAATGTCCAACTTCAGACGAGACAAGCAAGCAACCATAGTCAACATAATACTCAACTGGTCTACACCACACATAATCCACCAGACCTGATTGGCTACCTTGGCTTCATGTATGATATTGAGGTATAAACTACAAAGAGTAAATGGTGGAAGTAGTAGCTGGATCTTTGGTCTATAACTTGGAAAGGTCTCAGAAAACAATGAGAAAAGTACAAATAGCTTTAAGAAATTCACAACTAAATTACATCTATCTAATTTGATCTTTCCATTGAAATCTTTTTTAAAATTATCCAAGTTAGTAATAGAGAACTCTGATATTCCTTAATGAAGCCGAAAATAATTCATCTCTTTGATCTATATTACGGATTCGAATTGCACTTCCATACAAAAATATAAGGAAAAAGAAAGAAAGGATAAGTGTAACAGAAAACCATGGGAAACTTAACTGAAATAAGGACAAACTCGCACTCAGATGCAGGTAATAGGAACCTAGCAATGCTCTCAGCTGAGAGACCATCCCTCGTTCCAGCAATCACTCCCACTGGCGGCCTTGGCTTCCTTGAAAAGAAGTTCATTTGCTCTAGAATTTGCTCCTTAGTGACCTCTTTTGACCCCTTGAATACATATGATTTTGGCAATTGTCCAAAGCCTAACTCATGAACCTGCACAGATGGAAGTGTTTTACGTTGCCCAAAGAATCATAACCATTTACAGAAAAGAGACATGGGTAAACTTAATAAACCTGCACATATGTCCCGAAGGTTATCAAGCCAACAAGGGACTTCTCAGGGAGCAGCTCAATCGCTTGGGTCATTGCAGACTTCAAATAGCCAACCTCCTCCTCAATCATACAAGTATCAAGTACAAAGAGGAACACAGGGGGGACCGAAGGGCCAGTATCCGGAGAAGATTCATACTCGATTGTGGTGTACTGAGGGTATAGTTCGGCAGGGAGGTTATCTTCGGAGATGGAAGCGTAGTGCTGTGGAAAGTGGTTGCGCTGGTAGCAGAACGGACAGATCCAGATCTTTGCCATATAGTCGACAATGGAGAAGGGATTGAGAATAGACCGACAGATTCGACAGCGGAGAGGGGCATATGGGAGGACAGGGACATTCGGTGTGGACTTCAGTGGAGTATATATGGATGCAACAGGAATGACACAGTTTGTTGCTTCCAGCTTTGTGCCAGGAAAGACATTCCAAGTCATTCTAATTCCATCCTGATTCTCGAGATCAAGAAATTCTGCCATTCTTTGCGGGATCCTCTCGTACACTGCTAGGCACGTTTAAGTTTCTGATTATCTCAGTGAGGGAATGACAATGATCTTCCAGAGCTTGGTACAGATTAGAAACTACAAAGGTGAACTTTTACTGGTCAATGAAGTGAAAATAAAACATAAAGAAAATCAGTTCAACCGATAAATTTTGATCTCTCCTAAACGTGGGAAAAAAACATATATACTTCAGAATCCCAGTATTATGATTTTAATCCCCTCGGCATTTGTTTTTATTTAGGATTAATTGGCGGACACAATAAGCTTCTCCAATCACAATTAGACGGGTAAATACAATCACAAATCATGTTAAAAGAAACAACTACAAAATTACTAATTTTTTTATTCAACCCATGAAATCCAATTTTTAAATTAACATAATCAACATAATTACAATGATAATGTCCACATAAACAAAATTATGCAGTGAATTACTCTGAAACAGCATAATTCTTATTAAATTGAAACAAACAACAAATAAAGCATAAACAAACGATAAAACTGATTGATGTTCCCCCTATTTTAGGTCCGAACGATAGAGTTCTGGAGATCATAGCAAATAGTAGCTGACCTTGTCCCAATTCAGTCGATTTGGATGATGCGATCGCGCGCGAGACCAGTTTCGTCCAACGAAAACCCTAGATTTCTAGTCGGTAACGAACTGGATCGGTTCTTGCGATGAGAAACCCTAGAATAGATCTCGCTGCCTCAGGGTTTCTGCTCTTTCGAGCTGGATCGGTTTTTGCTCCATTCGAGCACTTAATATTTTGGGTGAAAAGAAAAACGGAATCTTTCTCAGATTTAGTGCGAACTCGTCAGACGTCCGGTGCTATTCACATTACGTTTTGGTGGAGACTACATGCACCGAACGGATTCGGTAGAGACAATTATTGGTTTCTTTATTTAGAAAAAAACAATTTACTTTGTCACATCCTATCCCCTCCCTTTAATATTTTTTTACCGAATATGGAACTCATCCTAAATACACCGAATTAAATTCGGTGTATTTAGTCCTCACCTACGTTTTTTCCTATGCATATAAAATTGCTAACAACACCGAACGGTTTTTAAAATTGTTAAACACATGGTATTTTCTATCAAAAATTATCATTTTATACTCATCTTCTCAGCCTCTCTCTTCCTGCCCAGCCTCCCCGCATCCTCCTCTCTCTCCCTCCAACTCCTCGTCGTTTGCCTCCACTGTCTCTCTCTCCTCCACCTCCTACATCGCCTCCAACTACTACTACTCCTGATGCACTTCCTCTTCTCATAATTAAACCAAAAACATCAATTAAACCAAGCAATTGAATCCAAAAACACTTTTAAAAATCGATTAAATGCGACCGAACATGAAACTCAAAAATAAATTAATTAAAATCAATTAAACCTTGAAAAATTGACATGCTCCGATTTTTAGGGGATGAGCCCCATGTCTGGCACTCAGGCCTATATCACCGAACATCACATACGGTGATTAGTCATATTTGCTCAAACTTCAAAAATTAGTTTTCGAAAAAAATTCAAAATTAATGCTTGGGATAGCCCCGATCCTCACATTGGTTGCTTGTGTTTTGAGAACCCAATCAACAAATTTTTTTTCAGAACTCAAACGAGGCTGTGGAGAGAATGATGAGAATGTTGCAATTGGATGAGGTAGCGGTGAGAGGCATCGTCGGAGAAAATGTGTCGATATCGATGATGACGGATGGAGGAGTAGTATATGGAAGAGAGAGAAAATTGAATTTTACTTAAGGCTATAATATCTATATATTAAAACACAACTGTTTTTGAATTTTAGGGCTGATTAGGACAAGCTAACTAGGACAAACAGGTCGATAGAAAGACGGCTTGGATTTAATCTTGATGAATGAATGGTTGAGATGAGATTTTGTGGAAAGTTTTGGAGGGAAAAACATTTCTAGGGAAATGAATGTTTCTGGGGAAATGAAACTTTATGGGGAATTAAAGTTTCTGAGGAATAGCAGAGCGCACACAATTAATGCATTTGGGAAAAAAAACTTTAACTTGCACTTAATGCTGCAGATCGAATGGTATCCCCTCAACGCGGGGCCCACCGTCTCTTCGTCGCTAATTTGTTGCTGCTGTAGATCGAAGGCGCTCGCTAAATTCTGCTAAATTTTATTACGCTAATTTGTTGCACGCGCCAATATTTTTACGTTAATTTGTTGTTCTCGCAGAAGGCGTCCGCACCGAATTTATTGTTCCGCGCCAAAGGCGTCCGCGCCTATTTTTTTATGATAATTTGTTGTTCCGTGTCGAAGGTGACCGCGCCAAATTTGTTGTTCCTCACCAAATGCGCTCGTACCGCTAAATATTTTTACGCTAATTTATTGTTCCGAGTAATTTTGGCTGTGGAAATAATTTTTTGAGGAACAAAGATTTCGCGAGGGAAAATCTTAAATGAACCGTGCCCGCGGGCACGAGTTACGACTAGTCTATATATTAAAACACAACTATTTTTGAATTCTAGGGCTGATTAGGACAAGCTGACGATGACAAACAGGTTGATAGAAAGACGGCTTGGATTTAATCTTGATGAATGAATGGTTGGGAGATTTTGTGGAAAGTTTTGGAGGGAAAAACATTTCTAGGAAAATGAAAGTTTCTGTGAAAATGAAACTTTATGGTGAATGAAAGTTTCTAAAGAATAGCAGAGTGCACGCAATTAATGCATTTGGGAAAAAACTTTAACTTGCACTTAATGCCGCAGATCGAATTGTCTCTCCCTCAACGCGGGGACCACCGACTCTTCGACGCTAATTTGTTGCTGCTGCAGATCGAATGCGTCCGCTAAATTCTGCTAAATTTTATTACGCTAATTTGTTACCCGCGTCGAAGGCGTCCACTAAATATTTTTACGCTAATTTGTTATTCCTCGCAGAAGGCGCCCGTACCGAATTTGTTGTTCCGCGCCGATTTTTTTACGCTAATTTGTTGTTCCGTGTCGAAGGTGATCGTGCCGAATTTGTTGTTCCGCACCGAATGCTCCCGTGCCACTAAATATTTTTACACTAACTTGTTGTTCCGCCCAATTTTGGCTGTGGAAATAATTTTTGGGGGAACAAAGATTTATCGTGGGAAAATCTTAAATGAACCGTGCCTGCGGGCACGGGTTATTACTAGTGTATTAATATAATGGCAAACTGAAATAAAATGTATCATCTTTAGCTTTTTGTGTAATGTGAATAGCAGCACACTAGAAGGGTAGTTGCTATTCACACTGTCACGCCGTCTTTCCATTATACGTGAGAGCGAGGACGTGAGCGAGGATGCAATGTGCTTGAAACAAGGAGGAGTCTAATATTTTTTTCTTTTGTCTCCTTGGTTTAAACACACTAAACGTCTGTGATTTAAAACTGCATGTTCTTTTATGCTTACTCAAGAAACAGACCAGATAACATTATTACAATCATAACATCCAGAATAAAATACAACCAGAACACACACACAACTTACAATAATAAACATCGATAGCAACGCGAAATAGTAATCTCCATAGTCTTCAGTATATTGAAGATCAATGTAGTCCTCGAGCACTGGATCAATCGCTACAACTGGATCATTAGTAAATTCACCCTCATAACCTCACATGCATTTCATAAGAAAAAACAAAGTGAAATACCCGTCAGCGAGGGGCACCCGGCAAGTATTTTCTATAACAGGAATGAAAAGCATATATATACACGTGCGCGTTCCCGGGCGTCCCTTAAAGACGTCCTCCTCGCTGGGATCTCCTCTGATGTTTTTAATGCCACAGTCTCTTGCGACCTTGACGATGTTGAGTTTGTAGATTGTTCTTTTTTGGGGAATTGGTGGCTCTCTTATGCCGTTTTTGTGTGCCTCTCCAGTATAATTTTTCTTTTTCTTGGTGCGTGCTTGGTAGTTCTAGTGTAAGGTGACAGCTTCCCCGCCTATCCATTACATGCTCTGCTTGTTGGTCTGTGCCTTGATGTAGTCCCCTGTTTATATTTATATACACACACACACTTACACTTACACGCACGCACGCACACACACACGAGATATACAGAAAAGCATGATATAAGGATGATTTACGCATGACAAGTATGATATTTAAGGGTTGAAAACGATGCTAGTTAACAGTTAGAACATTTAATAGCATTTGCAACATGCGATGAAAAGACTGTAAATGATGTTAAAGGCAATACTTAAATAACCACAAGTTCGAGTGCCAAGTTCATGTCCAGTGGCATAATATGTGACTAAAATGCACGCTACCATCGTGAGCTCTCCGTGGCCCTACTTACAGACCATATCTGTCGGGCGACGATCAAGTTACTATCATCCACTTAGTGTGAGTGGAAATAAAGCTGTAATGTGGATCCAATCACTCCAATGACCTCTGGGACAATTGGACTATCACGTTCCAACGTGTCAATTCAAGTGACAAGTTGATAGTACGTGTTACATCAAGCGATCGTATGCACATCCATATGGTCCGGTCTGTTAGTCATGCGATCATATCGGTACAGTTTTATCGTAATACATGCATATGGCCTAGCCACAGAGTCTCGTGATTTTATACAACAGCTCAATATAATTTTATGGTTAGTGACATGTCGCCAATTTACAACGTGTCCATTTTACTACTTTAATCAGTCATTTATTATATAAAATGAACTCGAAAACATAACAGCTAAGCATATGAATATATTTAAGCAAGAAATAATTTTTTGAACTGGTATTTTAAATAATTTTTAAACAATTAATATGCAATTTTCCGAATTTAAAATGGCTAAAAGTTAATTTTTGAAATTATAAATATGTCACTAACAATGTTCGACAATTAATATATAGAAAGCTACACGTTAGAACTTTATGCACAATATGTCAAAACCTTTCTCTTAAATAGTAGATTTATAGGCTATTTTTACTCCTATAAATTTAAGCGAAATTAGATGGAAATAATAATTTAACTAAATTAAGCATAATTAGCAATAAAGATGAAAAATCTATCATGGGCACAATACTTACTTGATTCATGTGATCCAGGTGTTTACATGCTACGGGCAACGTGCCAGATTTTTCTGAAGTCTCACTTTATTTTTCGAGTGCTTATGTTATTTATTTATTATTATTATTATTATCTATTATCTATTATTATTTTTATCTCTCTATTCTCTCTCTCTCTCCTCTCTCTTTTTCCCTCAATTTCGCTTCTTCTTTCTCGACTGTCACGCCCCGCTTTCCATTCTACCGGGATCGAGAACGCGAGTGGGTCCGCGGTGTGCTTAAAACAAGGAGGAGTACTTTTTTCTTTCTTTACATCTTTTCTTTTCTTCCTACTTGACTTAAACACATTAAGCGTCTGTGTAGAAATTTGCAGGTTCTTGCAAGCAAATTTAAGAAGCAGCTAAAACAACATTGTTACATATCCAGCATACAATAATTAAGATACATCTTGGGCATAATATGGCCAATACAAACAAAGTACACAAATTACATTATTTCAACTGTAAATGTGTAGTCACGAAGGTAAACGTCTAGTCTTCCGCGGGTAGGTACTCCACGTAGTCTTCGAGCACTGGCTCGACTTCTACAGCAATGTCTTCAACGAACTCACTATCGATACCTGACGGACATTTCGCAAAACAACAAAGTGAAATATTCGTCAACGAGGTTTACTTAGCAAGATAATCTCCAAAAACCAAAACGTTAGGCATTTTAATTAAACAAAGTTGAAAGTACAAGCAATAAATTTAATAGAAAATAGATATGGCAGTTAAGCATTCACAGCAATTTGCAACCTGCAACAATTTAATCATTTAACAACAATTTGCAATATTATTAGCAACCTGTAACAATTTAGCATTTGATAACAAAACTGTAGCAACCTGTAGAAAAAGTGGTTAGAGCAATATTTAATAATCAATCTATTCTAGTGATAAGTCCATGTCCAATAGTACAAGAGATGACTAACATGTGCCAGGCGACGGGGGCCAATCCGCGGCACTACCCACCATCCCTATATGGCGATGGTCAAGCTCAAATCTCCGTAATGTGTTGGAGGTATTCGGTATGGGTGCATCTAGCCACTCCGTAACACTTGTGATCATAGACTACCCCA
Organism: Scilla litardierei; assembly: GCA_030789695.1. Lineage (NCBI taxonomy): Eukaryota > Viridiplantae > Streptophyta > Magnoliopsida > Asparagales > Asparagaceae > Scilla > Scilla litardierei. Next base: position 215,202,751 of record CM061134.1, on the reverse strand, counting down.
ATCCCACGGTTCAAGTCAAGTGCCGGTCAAAAGTATGTGTACTATCTATTTATATTGACGGTCCATCTTCCATTCATTTATATTAAAGTTCCATCTTCAATTCATTTATATTCAGTTCATTTGCATCGTTAGATGCGTACAATGGTTCATTGGTGTCTCAATAGTTCATTTAATTGCCTCACAAAAGTTCACAACTTCACGACTCAATTTAACAATTAAATGAAAACGTGAAAATACGTAATAGTATAAGAAAATGAGCAAGAAATAATTTTAACTAAGCAAATACGTTTAATTAAGCATAAAATATTTTTCTAAAGCTATTAGGTAGTTTTCAAGATTGTTAAATAATTATTAAGTATTTTTAAACAATTTAAAAGGGCCAAAAACTAATTTTAAATCAAGAAATCATTTTTACGACATATGTTCAAAGATTTATTTAGGACAAACTGTACGTCAGAATTCTTCCAACAAGACGTCAAAACGACCATATTAACTAGTACTATAACATATATTTTTCTCGCACGTCAGTGTATGTGAAAATCTCAAGATTTGAATTTTAAAGTGAATTTAGCTCAATTAAGTTTTGCCTTTGAAAAATAATTGTGGGAGATATACTTGTCTTTTGGCAATGAAACCAGCGACAATGTGTCCGTTTCGTCGTTTTTGATTTTATGTGTCTTCACGTGTATTTTTCTGGTCCCTATAGTAATTATTATCAATTTTAGTTTAATAAATCCTTATGATATAATATTCGTATATACGTATATACATATTGTATATACATATTAAATACGTTCACCGTATCTCACCTTCCCTCTCTACTCTTTCTCTTTTCGTTGCAGCCACGCGCGCGTGTGCTGCTGTTGTGGTCGACGGCGGGCGGCGCTTGGTCGACGGAGGGCGGAGCAAAGGCGGCGCACGGCGGTGGCACGACGGCATCGTGAGGGGAGCTCTGGCATGGCTTCGCCTGGAGGGAGGGGGAGCAGGGGTGAAGGGAAGATGGAGGTTGTCGTTGGCGCTTGAAGGGAGCGGAGCTGGCGGCGGAGACAGAGTTCGGGGTTGTGTCGCCGTGGAGAGGAGGGTTGGGGGGTGTCGGGGTGACGCCGTGGCAGAGCAGGCGGAGGCGGAGAAGGTGGAGATGTCGAGCGGATCGGGGGTTCTTCGCGTGGGCTATCGTCGGCGTGGGAGTGGGTCGGAGACTGTGGCGGGGGCTCTCGGAGGCGGGCGACGTCGTGGCAGTCAAAGAGAGCAGGGAGTAGTGGTGGTTGCAGGTTTCGTGAAGGCGGAAGAGTGGTGGAGGGAAGCTCCGGGTGGTGGCGTGTGTGTAGAGAGATGTATGCCATCGAGGCTATTTATCTTTGTAAACATCTTGTTCATAAATGAAAGTATGCTTTCTGGTACAAATTGTCTGAGTTATTTTCTATCTTATATATTGCTTAGATAATTTCCTTAGACTCCAAGTTAGGTCATACATGTTTCAAGATGAAGATCGTGATTATGATAAATGTCTGACCGATAGGAGCCTGAGTCTTAAAAGCGTTCGTGGTCGTAAATGTATTGAGACAGAATATCGGCACATCGGACAGACCATTGTGTCTTTGTCTTGTTGATCTCATAATCATGCGACTTGATGAAGTCAAAGATAAGACACATGTGTCATTATAGATTGTGTTCACTAAACGACCTATAGAGTTATTAAATGGTTAAACATTAACTAACTGTCATTAATAACTCTAGTGATGATAGGCAAGTTGGTCCTTAGGACTTGAGATCATTGTACGAAGCTGTGTGTGGACAATGTCACTTAGGTCTATGATCTAGCTTCGAGGCAAGGCATGCTGAAAGATCTTTGGCTTGGTGACATTTGAAGCGTATGAGCTGAGTAGTGATCAAGAGAGGATTCGTCTCTTCCGTTAATGGGAAGTTAGTGTCAAAGGTCAGTACGGCTCTCAATAAAACCTTGGCCAATGTGTGTTGTATAGGATGTACAAACATAAATGTACCAGAGACCGATAAATACTGACCACTGCTGGGCAGCGGGGTTGACAGAATTCCATACCCTAGGCTAAGCTAGAGACAGTTAAGACGAAGTGACTAAAACTACGGAATTCATCACGGACACAGTCAGTGTGATTCCGACAGCACTTTTACCGACAAGCCAATCACGTAAGTATGATTCTGAAACAAGGACAACACCTACTGCTCGTGGTTACTGTCGTCTAAGGACTTCGAGTCCCAACCTGTAGTAGGGTCAGGCCGCAGGGTCTCACACCGAGTAGTATTCACGTCTTAGTAATAGGAAGATCGTATAGAGGAATGCATTTGATGCAATAAGATTGTTAAGTTCACAAGTTGGTTGTGAGATTAGAGCATTTGGGATTGGAGAGGATTTCATGTGGAATCCACAAGATCAAACCGTGTTGGAAACGAAGCTCATATAAGCCCAGAAACGCAAGAAAAGCACTAAAAAGAAATGGGTGAGACCCACTTGGACAAAACGAGCGCGGCCCGCTGTGCACAACGGGCGTGGCCCACTGTTCACAGCGGGCGCAGGCCACTGGGTACAGCGGGCACGTCCAGCTAACCCAGCGGGTGCACCCGCTGGGGACAGCGGGCCGCGCGCTCGCTCGGGTGCGCCTTTGGGCGCGCCCATTGCCTTAGGCGGGCGCGCCTGCTAAACTTAGCGGGCGCACCCGCAACTTAAGTCGTGTTTGGGTTATTGTTTTTTGAAAACCTTGACGGCTACAAAATGTGTGATTTTTTGCTCAACTTTGAGCAATTGTTTGAAGGGTCAAACAAGCTCGGATTTCGTCGCCGTTTGTTCCTATGCGTTCACCATTCCTAGCCCTTCGAAATGATAACTTGTATCGTCTTTAGGGCTCAAAGGTGAGTGAGATTTAATTGATTGAAGTTAGGCCTTTGAGAAAGGTTCTCTAACTTAATTAAATTAATTCAAAACATCTTCCCTAATTTTTGTCCCATATTGCTCGTGACAAAAAAGGAGGACCCGGTCTCCTATATAAATAGGGGTGCACTCTCTTCTTTGTTTTTTGCACCAAGTCTCTGATTGAGGAGCTCCGAAATTTTTGGACACTCTCGATCAAGAAATTATTCTTCCTCTATATTTCTTTCTATCCTCCAATCGGGTCCTAGCAAGACTACGAGGAGGTTTGGATCTGATCCAGAAATCTCTGGCGTGGGTCTGCTCAAGTGAAATCTTCTTCAACAAGTGATCGGCTCGAAGGCGTGATACGGCTCGGGAGGCGGTTCGGCTCGAGGCGAAGCGCGGTGCGGTTCGAAAAGCGGCTCAGCTCGAGGTGTAGTGCGAGAAGACGGTGCGGGACACCTTGCCTGAACCAGGGCTAAGATTCTGGGTGAGTTCTTTTATTATGCTTTTCATATGTTGCAGTAGTTAGACATTTCTCGGGTTGGTCAGACCTAACCCGAGTCAGTAGATAATCCTGTCTAGGGAGCATGTTTCTTTGGGTTGTCTTTATTGAAGGGGTTTATTAATGTTTTTTTCCGCTTCTTCTTTCATATTTTTGTTCGTCCGACTTAGGACGGATTAGTAAATATGCCCTAAGGGACCTTGAAAATCCCAACATTGGTATCGGAGCCATGTCTACTTTGTTCTAATGCTGCAACAAACATGATTTGCATGTTAATTATGAGATAATTAGAAACTTAATTCATGTGACGCCTCTTAAGTATTTTAAATGGCTTATATTATTCTTGCTTATTTGATATCACAAGAATACCTTGTTCGGTTAGCCATTAAAAATCATCTTTATTATAAGATAATTTTTAGATTCTTTCTGCTATTTATTAAAATTTGTTTTAATGCCTAATGACCAATTAGGATAGCAGCATATTGACTCCAATCCATATAGTTGATAAGGACATAATAAAAGTCATTAAACAAATCCTTAAAATTCTGAATTTTAGGATCCACTAGTTGATAAGGATTAACTAGCATTAATAAAAGCCTTTAGTTGATAGTTCACATATAAATGACAAGCAACCTTCAATGGACCATGATACATGTCAATGTGATTGGCTAAGTTTACTGGATCACCCTAGCTCGACTAGGGGTTAAGTGGTCCTGGCTTAGTCAATTCCCTGGCCGTGTCCGCTGGACCGCAAGGACACGAATCATTATTATGCAACGCTGTCAACTATATCTAGTCAAATATGTTTATAAATCTTTTACAAGATAATTCATAGCCCTCTTTGTTTTAGACGTTGGAATCTGTAGGATCCGTGTTACAGTTATTGAGCTACACTCAAGCTTTGACACAACAACCTTACAGAAACCAATTTTTTTCATACACGTGTCTTAACCCAAACCGGTGTGTCGTGAATACACCGAGCGTCGGCATAAGTTAAGGCAATGATGTAGTCTAGACTTGACCAAAACCGTCGTGTCGTGAATACACCGAGCGCCGGCATAAGTCAAGTTAGACGCAAAAACAACGGTCTGACTAGACTAGTTATAGTGATTTGGATGAGCACACTCATGATCACAAATGACTAGGGGTAAAAATCAAATAGGGAGTCATATACGATATGATTTACGAAGAGTTCGTCTACCGACAACAGAGTCAAACGACTTGTTGAGCTACACTCAAGATCGGGCGACTCAGGGTTGTTGGATTCCTGTCCCACTAAAATTTTAACTATGTTATGGCTCATATGATCTTTAAAATAGTGGGAGAGTATAATTAGATAAAAACCATTCTAATTATATTTAAAATATATTGAATACATGCTAATTATAGGAGTTCTAATCTTTGTAGCATTACGAGTAATACTAAATATATCCAAGATAAGAATATGTTAACTGGTAATTGTAAAAAGGACTGGCTAAGGGGAATAATAGCAGTACGGGAACAAACGAAGAAAGAGCATTTTAATGCATTAACTTCAATAATGCAAAGTGTAATTCTTTCTATGAATTCTAATGCATGTGTATTGGATACCGGTGCAGGCTCTCATATTTGTAATCAGTTACATGGAATGAGAATTATTAGAAAGCTTGAAAAGAATGAAATCGTTTTCCAAGTCGGCAACGCATCAAATGTTGATGTTGTAGCCGTTGGAGATCTAAAACATACATTAGCTGGTGGAGCTAACTTGCTTTTGAAGCAATGTTACTATATCCCAACCTTCATATGCAATATTATATCTGTCTCGGCTTTGGCTAGAGAAGGTTATAATTTTGCTATCAACGAAAATATTATGAACATTTTCTTTGATGGTAAGTTGCTAGGTTTTGGGACACTAAACAATGGTGTATACACTTTGAGTTATAAAGTTGTATTAAACGTTAATACAAGAAAACGCAAGGAATAAGGTTTTAATGAAACCTACCTTTGGCACTGCAGACTGGGTCATATTGGAGAGAAGAGACTCATCAAGTTACATGAAGAAGGGCTCTTGGGCCTCTCGAATTATGAGTCATTCGACACTTGCGAGTCTTGCCTCAGAGGTAAAATGGCCAAAACTCCTTTTATGAGTCAAGGGGAGAGAGTTATTGAACTCTTGGGTCTAGTACATTCTGATGTATGTGGACCCATGTCTACATTTGCCAAAGGATGATTTTCATATTTCGTTACATTTACTAATGATCACTCTATGTTTGGACATGTGTTCCTGATGAAACACAAATCCGAAACCTTTGAGTGATTCAAAGAGTATCGAAACGAAGTTGAAAAACAGACCGACAAAAATATCAAGATCCTTCGATCAGATCGAGCAGGAGAATACTCGAGCCAGGAATTCCTTGCATATTTAAAAGAGAATGTGATTCTCTCTCAGGTCACACCTCCATACACACCTCAACATAACGGTGTGTCAGAGAGGAGGTACCACACCCTGTTAGACATGGTGCGATCTATGATAAGTGAAGCTGAGTTAACAACTTCCCTCTGGGGCTATGCCCTAGAAACTGCTATATATATTCTCAATAAGGTTCCATCAAGGTCTGTGCCGATGACACCATATCAGATATGCACAGGCAAGAAACCCAGCCTTAATCACTTAAGGGTGTGGGTTGTCCTGCATATGTCAAAAGGCATAATCCAGACAAACTGGAAGACATATCTATTCTGTGTAAATTCATTGGGTACCCGAGACATTCGTTAGGATATATCTTTTACCATCCAGAGCAACAAAAATTGTTGTCTCTAGACATGCCACTTTTTTAGAAAAGGAGTTCCTTGTGAAAGAGTCAACTAGCAAGGTGATTGATCTGGACGAATGTTCGGAAGAAGTATTTGCACAAGAACAAGTGTCGGAACCAGTGGAAGAATCAGAACCTGATATCTCCCAACCAGTCGTTAGGAAGTCTGATAGGATTCCTCGAGTTCTGATATGTACTACGGTTTTCTCGTAGACGGAGGGATTGAGAATAGCATCATATTAGATGATGATCCTATTAGGATGCCATAAAGAGTAGAGACTCTAACAAATGGCTAGATGCAATGAAATCCGAAATAGATTCCATGCACGTGAATAAGGTATGTGTAATGCCATACGAAGCTACTGCACAAGTACTAGAGGGGGGGTGAATAGTACTTTAAAATAATTAAGAGGATAATTCCTAATTACCTTGCAAACTCTACCAACAATGTGGAAATGCGGAAATGTAAATGTATGACAACAAGCAAAACAATCACAAACAAGAAATTTAACGGGTTCGGATCCACCCAAGTCTCCCCGACTTGTTCCCGGTGATCCTACGTCCCAAACACCCGGATCCCCTCCGGATATTAGAGTTAGAAACCTCTAACCCTAGATTTGCACTATGAAATTCTTGTAGATATACCTCTACAAGACCAAATGATACACAAAAGAAATTGTGACTCCCACAACCCGGGATCACAAACAAACTCTCACAACCGAGAGTACAACTTGCAATATTCAAAGTAAATTGAAATAGAAATTATTACCGACAAAATCCTATGCCTTGAGTAAACTTACGATTTAGGGCAAAACGGATTTTGGGGAAGATGAAGAGGCACCAAACCCTATCTCCAAGTAGATGACCAGCAATGGAGTCCTATGTGGATGTTGGTGACCTAGAATCAAGCACTTGGCTTGGAAGGCTCACAATCAATGAATCTCTCTTTTGAAATAAGAGTGAGGGAGAGATTCTTGAAAGGAAATGAATGAGCTTTGAATGAGATTTAATGCTTCTCTTTTGATCTCTAAACTTCTCTTAATATCAGCCTTGAGTGCAATGAATGCAGCACTCCAAGTATATATATATGTTAGAGGAAAGAGAGAGAGAAAAACGTTTCAATTAAAGCTCCAACGGCTCTATTCTGAACCAGACTAGTCGGTCAAAGAAGGATCACTGACCGACTAGTTCATCAACTAGTCGGTCAGTGATACAACGTAGACCGACTAATGGTTGAACAGTCAAAAGGTCAAAGTTCAGACTTAAAGAACTAGTCGGTCCAAGAAGACTTGCTGACCGACTAGTTTCACAACTAGTCTGTCGGTGAGTGAACTTAGACCGACTAAGAAATAAAACAAATAGTCTGAGTACAAATTGACTTAGTCGGTCTAAGAACAAATGTTGACCGACTAGTTCATCAACTAGTCGGTCGACAAACGTTCTTTGACCGACTAACGATAAACAGTAACTAGGCATGTACAGTAGAAGCTCAACTAGTCGGTCTAAGAAGGAGTCAGTCGACAAACGTTCTTTGACCGACTAACGATAAACAGTAACTAGGCATGTACAGTAGAAGCTCAACTAATCGGTCTAAGAAGGATCACTGACTGACTAGTTCACAAACTAGTCGGTCGGTGATTCAACGTAGATCGACTAACTGTAAACAGTAAAGAGCTTGGAATTGAGGGAGGCAAACTAGTCGGTTCAAGAAGCTTTGCCGACCAACTAGATCACCATCTAGTCGGTTGGTTCTTCTTCTTGAACCAACTAACATGCACAAGAAGTCGTGAATCTAAGCGCGAAGCTTCGAAAAAGTTAGTATGGACTTCTACTAAGATCCTAGCTCTAAGATATGAGCGTTATGAAGATTAAAATGTAAGACCTACTCAAGGCTTAACATTCTACGGAAATGAAGCTAGAAGACAATAAATAAACTTGACGAACCGTCTTCAAAAGCTTCAATCGAATCTTCATGACTTCAATAATGGTCCTGAAGCTTCGACGAAGCTTTAGGCATACGATCACGCGCTTTGAGAAGTCTTGAGACGTCGCTTTGGATGTTCATATAAATTTGACGACGATCTCCATAACTGCGCTCACAAAGAGTTAGTTCACGATATATTTATGTTTGTTCATCATCCAAAACCAAATCCGGGGAGTCAATACTCAATATTCTCCCCCTTTTTGGTGATGACAAACCAACATAAATAATAATAAAAAATAATGATTCAAATGAAATTTACTTACTCCCACTGCATTGATGACACGTTAGTTCCAAAATATATATTAATCATACGCATCAAGCAGACGAGTAAAGTAAAAAAATGTGAATCGATTATTGAAATATCGGATTTGAAAATCCATTTATATATCTTAACTCCCCCTGAATCTAACATATCAAATTAGATTCTTGGAAAATGCTTTAAATTATCATTTAGCTCATCGTCATTATTGTATCTCTCCCCCTTTGGCATAAGCAAAAAGAGCGTGAGGAGATCAACGACAACAACAATGGCTTCAAATAAAAGCACGGGAGTCGTAGAATATGACCACGGTCCAAATGACACCAAAGGAAAATACGAATTAAATCAAAGCGTGTCAATGAGACCAAAGTCGAAAATCGATAAATAAAATCATCAAAACTCAAATTAATTTTACGAATTGAGTTATGGAATATACTCTCCAATATCAACATTCTTGGTTAATTTAGTGCATGGAAAACAATTCTATGTTTTCATAGAAATAATTTCTATTTAACCAAGTTATTATCGTCCATCGATGAAATCAATCATCAGAGACATAAAAAGAATATAATGTGCACAAGAGAATGAATGTCAACAACGATGTATATATATATATATATATATATATATATATATATATGAAACATGGATACATCAAAAATATACATCGCCAACATACATAAGAGCGATCCTCAGATCGAAGCACAAAATACAACATCATATCACAGCAGATATCGGAGTATCACATACAACAAAAATATCAAAACAGATACATCAACATACATCCAAAAGTATCAAAAAATCATAACCACCCTCTATCCTACCCAACTCTCTCACACACGATCTATCATCCAAGGTGCACTAGGAGAGTCCTCAAAGAAGCTCAGGAGGCAGCGGGAGGATCTGCAGCAGCAGCAGGCTCTGCAGGAGGAGAGGTGGTCACAGGGTCAGCAGGAGTGGAAATCTCTGGCACGACAGAAGTGGTCTCGGGAGCAGCAACAGACGAAGCATCCACCGGAGGAACGGTGGCAGCATGTGTGATCTCGGGATCACCGACAGAAGTAGCAACGGCACCAGAAGTACCCTCAGGGGCACGAGCAGCAGCAGCATGAGCAAGCTCATCGATCTCATCCTCATCCAACTCATCCTCGTCAGAAACTGACGATGGGATGTCAATACCCAAATGAGAAGCGATACAAGCAAGAATCTACTCAGTACGAGCATAACGAGACTCCACACGTTTCACCGAACGTGCGAGGTCAGCAAGAGTAGGAGAGGGAGCAGCTGAGGCTGAAGCAGAGGCTGAAGCAGACGGGGTCGTCCTCTGAACATGACGAAGCGCCGCAAGAGACTTCTTGACGGCCGTCGCATTCAGAGGGGGACCGAGGGGACGCTCATCATCAGGAGGAAGTAGGACACGGAAGTGACGGAAGACAAGTATCAGATGGCCGATATATGGGATGTGAGCAGATTTCGTGGACTTTCGGATACACTCGAAAGAATCCATCTTATCGAGAATGATCCTAGCCCAGTTAATCTCGCTCCCCATGAAGATGGCGTAAATGAGCTTAAGGAAAGGCTGGGATGGCAAGGAAGATGAGCCATACTTCGGAAGGAGGCACGACTTCATAATTAGGTTAAGCACCCAAGCATTCGGCTTGAAGGACTTCGATGGCACGCCAATCATGGCAGGAGGAATCTCAAGAAAGATCTCGGCGAGCATCACCTGATCAAGCTCAGAAATATCATCGACTGAAATATCAGAAGGAAGAAGGCCAGACGAGGAGACACCAATCAAATCTCCTAAGACTTCTGTCGTGAGAACTATCGGTGTCCCCAAGACAGTAGTCTCAATAGAATGGGTCTCGTCGTACTGACCGCAAACCCTATTGGCGTAGAATAGCTTGACAATGCGAGGGTATGGATGTGGATTCGCCTTAGGGTCATACCGAAGATAATCGATAAGACCGCTAGACGACAGAATATCAGCAAGGCCTGTGAAGTCAGAGAACTGTACGAAATGCTCCAATAACAGTGGGCAGTGTTCGATACGGTTGTAAGCCGCGAGACACATAGGGTCATCGCGACACAACGAGATATCGACACCGCCAACTGGCATCGGAGCCTTTCCCTTAGGCCGACGAGTGGAAGAACGGGGCGGAGGAGTAGGATCCCGAGCGGTATGCTCGGTCTCCGGAATGTATTCCGTGTCGGAATCATCAGGAGGAGTGGGGGCACGGAATGAAGCTGGTGAAACTGGTTGCTTCCTAGGCTTAGGTTGAGATCGGGGCTTTGCTATCGCCGTCCTCTTTCGCTTAAGAGGAGGCGAAGACGAAGAGGGATGGGTGGATTTCGATCGGCGTTTGGGTGGAGTTCGTTTGGGTTGCTGGGGGTCCGAAGGAGGTGAATCTACGGTCATAGGCGATGGACGAGTAGGTTCGATTGGGATACGTGTTCTCGCCATAAGCGCGACGAGACACGAGCAATCGACACTAGAAATCGAAAATGGAAACCCTAAAGCAAACCCTAGCCGAACTGAAAACGAGAAAACCTAACCCTAAATGCTGAAATCAAGCCCTAGATGCAGTGAAAGAGGGAGGAGATAGATACCCTAGGGAAGATCGACGGCTGACGACGGTGGAGATGGCCGGAGTTGGCCGGAAATGATCGACTCACGGCGGAGAGAATGAGGGAAGTCGAAGGGGTTTCGGGGTTTTGGGGCTTAGAAGGAGAAATCGCACCGACTAGAAGTGAGATTAGTCGGTGTGAGGGAGTTAAAAACGATCGGAATGCGAAAAGACGCAACTGTCCCTGAGCACTTAGTCGGTCAGAGTTCAAGCGTTGACCGACTAGATGACCATCTAGTCGGTCGGCCAATGAGCTTGAACCGACTAAGTGCAAACAGTAACAGAAGCCAAAATTTAGGGCTTGAGTTAGTCGGTTTGAGTTCATTCACTGACCGACTAGATGCTGATCTAGTCGGTCGGTCAATGAACATGAACCGACTAATAGAGTTCAAAAATTTAAGAATTTGAAATTTTGAGTTCTCTCCTAATCGCACTTGGACGAAACATCGCAATACTCTCATTAATCATTATACTACCCCATTAAACATCGAAAATCTGAAATTTGACGTTCATGAATAAATCGAGCATAAATTAGAAAATTCAACGAAAAATCCAGAAAATTCCAATAAATCTAGCATGTGCAAATATAATGAAATTGAATAACATGCAAGATTATTGAACAAAATGAATCCTAAATCTCGGATTCACCCATAATCCCCAATTCTCGACGTAATCGCACAAAGGAGTCTTCCTTTAGGGGTTTCGTGAAAATATCGGCGATTTGCTTTTGGGTTTCAACGTACACTAATATGATGTCCTTTTTAGCAACATGATCATCTAAGAAATGGTGACGGACATCTATGTGTTTAGAACGGGAATGGTGTACCGGATTATTAGAGAGACATATTGCACTTTGGTTGTCCACCATGATAGGGCAAGTATCACAGTTTATACCAAAGTCTTTAAGAGTGTGTCTCATCCAAAGAACCTGAGCACACGCGGCACCGGCGGCAATATATTCCGCCTCGGTGGTTGAAAATGATACGGAATTCTGCTTCTTGGAAAACCAAGAGACAAGAGAATTTCCTAAAAAATGGCAAGTGCCACTAGTACTTTTCCTGTCGGATTTGCATCCCGCATAATCTGCGTCACTATATGAGATTAACTCATACGTGCTAGATTTTGGATAAAGTAATCCAAAATCAAGTGTGTAACTTAAATAACGGAAAATACGTTTTACCGCTACTAAGTGAGATTCCTTAGGTTGAGACTGAAAACGAGCACATACACATACGACAAACATAATATCGGGCCTACTTGCGGTAAGATATAGTAAACTACCTATCATACCTCGATATAGACGAATGTCTACATCTTTTCCGCCCGTATCTTTATCAAGATGCGTAGTCGTGCTCATTGGAGTCTTCTTCCCGGAAGCATTCTCCATTCCAAATCGCTTTAGCAACTCCATCGTGTACTTGGTTTGGTGGATGAAGATTGCATCGTTCATTTGGCGAATTTGGAGACCTAAGAAATATTTGAGCTCACTCATGTGGCTCATCTCAAATTGATCCTTCATCACATTAGAAAACTCTTCGCACAGAGTGAAGTTAGTAGCACCGAAAATGATATCATCAACATAAATTTGAACTAAAATTATATCATTATTCGAGTACTTAACAAATAGTGTGGAATCAACTTCTCCATTTTAAAACCTAAATCCAAAAGAAAATTCTTTAAACGGTCATACCAAGCTCGAGGAGCTTGTCTCAAACCGTAAAGTGCTTTCTTAAGTTTGAAAACATGATTTGAAAATTTTTCATTTATAAAACCCGGAGGTTGAGAAACATAAACTTCCTCAACAACATCTCCGTTTAAAAACGCACTTTTAACATCCATTTGAAAGAGTTTAAAATCTTTATGGCATGCAAACGATAACAATAATCTAATGGATTCTAATCTAGCTACCGGAGCAAAGGATTCTTCGAAATCGATACATTCCTCTTGCCGATAGCCTTGAGCTACTAACCGAGCTTTGTTCCGGACGACGATATGGTTTTCGTCGGTCTTGTTCTTGAAAATCCACTTCATTCCTATAACGATGTGGTTCTTCGAAGGCAATGGAACAAGCTCCCAAACTTCATTCCTCTCGAATTGAATGAGTTCCTCCTCCATGGCTAAGATCCAAGGACCATCTTCGCACTCCTCATTAATATTCTTTGGCTCTATCGAGGAGGCAAAGGCACAATGAGCGAAGTAGTTCACTTGCGATCTCGTCTTGACACTATCATGAATATTGCCTATGACTTGCTCATGAGGATGGTCACGGACCGTATGAAGCCGTTTGGGAATTCCCTGATCACTAGGAACATTCTCAAAAGATTCATTAGTCGGGTTAGTATCAATAGAATCAATAGAATTAGAATTACCAATTGAATCACATAAGACATCAATGGAGTCATCATCATTAGTAATTCTAGTAGGGACAAATCCTTCATTAAATGAAACATGAAGTGATTCCTCGATCGTTGAGGTTCGTTTGTTGTATATCCGGTAGGCTTTGCTACGGGAGGAATATCCAACAAATATCCCCTCATCGGATCTTGGATCGAATTTGTCCAAACTACCATACGTGTTTTTAATAAAACATTTTGAACTAAAAACACGAAAATGTTTAACTTGAGGCAATCTACCAAACAACAATTCATAACAAGTTTGTTTAGTGCCGGGCCTCAAAAGTATTCTATTAAACACATAGCAAGCGGTATGTACCGCTTCCGCCCAAAATTGATGGCCAAGTTGGCTATCATCAAGCATAGTGTGAGCACATTCCACTAGCGTCCTATTCTTTCTCTCAACAACACCATTTTGAGGAGGTGCGCGAAGGAATGAAAAGGTGTGTGTAATACCAAATTCATCACAAAAGTTCTCAAAAGACTCATTCTCAAATTCCCCTCCATGATCACTACGAATATTGACAATGGTGGTTCCAATGAGATTTTGTACTTTCTTAACAAAAATTGTGAAGTTTTCAAAAGCATCATTTTTATTACTTAATGAAAATACCCAAGTAAATCTAGAAAAGTCATCAACGATGACAAGTCCATATCTAGCATTACCTAATGAAGCAACTCTAGTTGGCCCAAATAAATCTAGATGTAATAGCTCTAGTGGCCGCTTAAAAGAAATGCTTTTCTTAGGTTTAAATGAAGATTTTGGAAGCTTGCCTCATTGACACGAGTCACAAAAGCTTTTCTTTTGAAAGACAAGCTTATGGAAGCCTCTAATAGAATTTAACTTGGAAAGTTTAAAGAGTGTTCCAAAGTTCACATGACCAAAACGTCGATGCCATAAGTGTTGTTCACTTGTGTTGGCAATGAGACATTGTTCATGTGATCTTGGAAGATCTAGGATATATATATCCTTATGGCGTATGCTGGAAAACAATAATTCATTATTATCTTTTCTTAAAATATGGCACATTCCTTTCGCAAAGCTAACTTTGTAACCTTTGTCACAAAGTTGGCTTATTGAAATGAGATTGTGGTTTAATCCTTTAACAAGGTAAACATCACTTATAAGTGGTTTAGAAGGATTACCTATTTTACCAACACCTATGATGGTTCCGCTCTAGTTGCCTCCAAAGACTACCCGGTTCCCATTTGCAATGGGCACCACTCCGGAGAGCAATTGAGCGTCACCCGTCATGTGTTTTGAACACCCTCTATCGAGTATCCATTCCTCTTGGAGCTAAATTTAAATTTGTTGCTCCATTTCTTTTTCTTGAGTACCTAAAGATAGAAAATATCGTATCATGGTACCCAAGGTCATTGGGTCCAAAAGATTAGACCTTTGGAAGCCAAGTCCAATTGGACTTAGACTTCCCCACATAATTATCACTATGCACGACATTCATAAAATAAGAATTCATATAAACTTGTTTTTCATTCATGCTTGTGTCCTTTGGGCTCCAAATAGTGAAAATTTTGGGAGCCCTATTCCTATTGGGAGCATGCATGCATTTTTGATTTCTACGTGATGCATGTCGTGGATAGGCATAAGGAACATGATGAAATGGTGCATTATGAGAATGGTTCATATGATGGTGTGGGTGAACATATGCATGTGGAGGAACACATGCGTGAGGGTGTCTCACATGGTGTGCACGTGCCCGTGGATGTGGTGCATAGAAATCATCATATGTGTGAGCATGTGGAGTAGGATGTGTGTTCCTACGTGGCATGATATTTGTGTACATATAAGCATGACCCTTCTTTGGAGGTCCACCCAAAGTGGGTTTCTTTCCAAATGAAGTTGTGTACGAGGTGGAAGCACCATTGGTAGATGAACTACCAATAGAGTGTTTGCTCCCACTCATTGAGGCATCGGAAGTTGGCCTAACAAAGGTAGTGACCGCTTTAGATGAATTTCACATCGTATACCCCAAGCCAATGTGGTGATTGGCCGGAAGTAAGTCATTTAGGATTTTATCCAAATGGTCCGTACCCTTATTGAATTTATTAATTCGGCCTAATGTGCACTCATATTTCTCGGTGAGAGAACGCATAGAAGTGTCCAAAGTGGAGACTTGCGATGTGAGCACATAAACACGAGATTTGAGATTTTCATTCTCAATACTCAAAGTCGAGTTTTGAGAAGTCAAATCCGCTATCTTGTGTTCCTCCGGCTCCTCAATGCTAACATGTTCAAGTTGAGACTTGAGATTTACAATCTCATTTTTCAACTCTTCAACAACGGTGTCGTTGTTGTTGATGATAGTTTTAGGCGAGGTTTGGATGCTAGCTAAATCATCTTTTACCTTAGTATACCTATTTACGAATTTAGTATATTTAGACCATATTTGCTCATTAGCATGTCTAAGGTCATCCATGGTTACCTCATCGCCTTCATTATCGCTATCATCGAAAGAGGAAGATCCTTGATCATGCTCCTCTCTAGCCATGAAGCACATGTGTGCTTGCTCCACTTGCTTATCGTCCGACTCTCCACTTGACGAATCCTCGGAGTCGGAGAATGTCCCGACAAGCCCCTTCTTGTACCCTTTCTTGTACTTCTTGGACTTGTCGAATTTTGGCGCCTTCCACTTATCCTTTTGCTTGTTTTGAGAACAATCCACTTTCACGTGTCCTGGCTTGTTGCATTTGTAACGACCCGCTCCCCAGGATACTCGGGAAGTACGAATCCATCCCAGGTGATCCCAGAGTGGCGAGTGTTACGAAGAAGAATACAAATAAAACCAACAGGCCACTGCGCACGTGCTGGGAAGTAAATGTACTGCTCCAATCATACAACACCAAAGAATAACATATATGACAAAATTCAACAAAGAACAACACATTCATATATATAATGATTATCAATTACAAATATGAGTACAAATATTTAACCCACTCTCAAACTACAACATTAACTCGCTAATACAACCCTCAAACTACATCCACAAATAACTCCAACCACCAACTCCCAGCTGCACCTGCAAGATTACTACCACCTGAAAAACCACGGGAGGAGGACGTCAAAGCGTGTCCAAGTAGGATATCCCAATCTCAAGGCATATTATTAACATGTTATGCAAATGCTACATGACATGGCAGGATATTAGTGACACGCGGATGTTATAAAGTGCATGTGATGATTGTAAAGAATGTGGTAAAGGATGTTGTAAAGAATGTTGCAAAGAATGTTGTAAATGATGTTGTAAAGAACGTTGCAAATAATGTTGTAAAGGATGTTGTGAGATGCAATACAACATTAAGGAAGTTAACACATAACATGAAGGAAATTATAAAGGATGTTATGAATAATGTCATGACATCTTCCATAACATGAATTAAATAGAGAGAGTACGTCCATCACATGGGTTCACGCATTGCAATATTTTATTACAAGTTGTGTTAAGCACGATTATGGAATAAGAATACCCTACACATATGGGTCATGGGGCTATCATGGCATGGCTTCATAGTCTTTTTCATTTACTTTCCATTTCATTCATATTGGGCCGTGCATCTCCATGTGCACCCCTTTTTCCATCACATATAACCCTATAAATCCATGCCATGCCTTCCCTTTGCACCCACATATGCATGGTATTGAAATTCCACACCTAGCTATATTAGTGTTAAGCCAATTTTCAATACAAACCATTCCGCTACATTTCTCATTTTCCTTGCCCTTCTTTCTTCTCATAATAATTTCATAGTCTCATTCGTTTTCCACAACAATTCCACAAATTCATTGCTAAGCACATGGTCGAAATATAACAATATGGAAAATGACTTTCTCTTAAGCTATTGAGGCATACAAAAAGCATGGATATGGCAACATATGAACTACTACAAAAGGACATTACTTCTTTTTTTTTACATACAACTACAAGTCCCAAATTGGCAACACATCATAGCATATCATAACTCTATAAATTAACACAAGATGATGGCAATTTGAATTATAACATGGAAATTAAACTAAGGCATGAAAATAATATGACATGAGAGTTGAGAATCCCACCCAAATAGATGAATAGCCATGAATTCCCCATGAGAAGACCCAAGATTCAAACTTCTCCATGAATCCCGTTTTCCCATCTTCACCCATCCAAAAATCACCTTCTAGCTCATGGAATCACCTCCTTCTAGCTCCAAACTCCCCCACATACATCTAGCTAACATCAAGGCTCAAAAGGAGCATGAAAGAAGGGGATTTGGGCTTGAAATTGAAGGGGAAAGGGCTATGGACAGAGCTGTCCAGATCTGGACTGTTTTTTGGGCTAATATTTGGCCATGGAGATTGAAAGAAAGAGGGGGAAATGAGAGGGAAGAAAGAGGGAATGGGTTAGGGTTCTTTAGGATTTCTTTTCTCTTCTTTTTCTTCTCCTTTTCTCATCATTTTCCATGGAATTTCGCAGGTTTTTAGGGCTGGTTTTGGTTCAGATTTTTTTGGGGAAGGAGAGAAGAGAAGAGAGAGGAAATGGGAGAAATTTTAGGAGGGGGATGATGAGTCATAGGCTAGTTGTCATCCTCTTATTAAAACTCTCCCTACAATGACACATGGCCACCATCCTACACATAACTCCCTCAACAACAAAAAATCTCATCCAACTCTCACCCTCAACTTACACAAACACCCTTCTATTCATGACAATGGCAACAACATCAAGTAGCTTATGCCATAAGCACAATACCCCCTTCTAAGAGACATATTTACTAAACTAATTAAGGCATACACATACTATATATACTACACCAATATAAATCCAATATAATATATACAAGTTATATTCTTACATACAAATATATATATCTGTCCAAATATATACTTATTTATAGTCAATACAAGTAGTCACACAATTATAAATATGCAATTACACATATGTGCATACAATGGTACAAACATATATATATGTATATACAATCATATATGTATATTCATCACCATGGATCCATATAATATGTATACCCAAATCATACATACATACATATATAAATGTATCCTTCTATATCAATACAAGTATGCACTCAAACTAGCCATACTCACACAACCATATTAAACACCCAAGTATACACCAAAAATATATAAATACATACCCATATTTATACTCCATAGATTCATCAAATACGTATTATACACAATACTAGTATATCACACTTAGGGGTATTACAATCTACCCACCTTAAAATTAAAGTTCGTCCTCGAACTTTCTAGGCAAAGGGTGACTACTTCTACTTCTTGACTCTACATGTTCCTACCCACCTTAGGACATGTCAACCCCTATGGAACATTACATGTACTACCTTACGCACGCCGCAGTGCGGTGGCCTGCATGGGCCGCCAAATGTAACGACCCGCTCCCCAGGATACCCGGGAAGTACGAATCCATCCCAAGTGATCCCAGAGTGGCGAGTGTTACGAAGAAGAATACAAATAAAACCAACAGGCCACTGCGCACGTGCTGGGAAGTAAATGTACTGCTCCAATCATACAACACCAAAGAATAACATATATGACAAAATTCAACAAAGAACAACACATTCATATATATAATGATTATCAATTACAAATATGAGTACAAATATTTAACCCACTCTCAAACTACAACATTAACTCGCTAATACAACCCTCAAACTACACCCACAAATAACTCCAACCTCCAACTCCCAGCTGCACCTGCAAGATTACTACCACCTGAAAAACCACGGGAGGAGCACGTCAAAGCGTGTCCAAGTAGGATATCCCAATCTCAAGGCATATTATTAACATGTTATGCAAATGCTACATGACATGGCAGGATATTAGTGACACGCGGATGTTATAAAGTGCATGTGATGATTGTAAAGAATGTGGTAAAGGATGTTGTAAAGAATGTTGTAAATGATGTTGTAAAGAACGTTGCAAATAATGTTGTAAAGGATGTTGTGAGATGCAATACAACATTAAGGAAGTTAACACATAACATGAAGGAAATTATAAAGGATGTTATGAATAATGTCATGACATCTTCCATAACATGAATTAAATAGAGAGAGTACGTCCATCACATGGGTTCACGCATTGCAATATGTTATTACAAGTTGTGTTAAGCACGATTATGGAATAAGAATACCCTACACATATGGGTCATGTGGCTATCATGGCATGGCTTCATAGTCTTTTTCATTTACTTTCCATTTCATTCATATTGGGCCGTGCATCTCCATGTGCACCCCTTTTTCCATCACATATAACCCTATAAATCCATGCCATGCCTTCCCTTTGCACCCACATATGCATGGTATTGGAATTCCACACCGAGCTATATTAGTGTTAAGCCAATTTTCAATACAAACCATTCCGCTACATTTCTCATTTTCCTTGCCCTTCTTTCTTCTCATAATAATTTCATAGTCTCATTCGTTTTCCACAACAATTCCACAAATTCATTGCTAAGCACATGGTCGAAATATAACAATATGGAAAATGACTTTCTCTTAAGCTATTGAGGCATACAAAAAGCATGGATATGGCAACATATGAACTACTACAAAAGGACATTCCTTCTTTTTTTTTACATACAACTACAAGTCCCAAATTGGCAACACATCATAGCATATCATAACTCTATAAATTAACACAAGATGATGGCAATTTGAATTATAACATGGAAATTAAACTAAGGCATGAAAATAATATGACATGAGAGTTGAGAATCCCACCCAAATAGATGAATAGCCATGAATTCCCCATGAGAAGACCCAAGATTCAAACTTCTCCATGAATCCCGTTTTCCCATCTTCACCCATCCAAAAATCACCTTCTAGCTCATGGAATCACCTCCTTCTAGCTCCAAACTCCCCCACATACATCTAGCTAACATCAAGGCTCAAAAGGAGCATGAAAGAAGGGGATTTGGGCTTGAAATTGAAGGGGAAAGGGCTATGGACAGAGCTGTCCAGATCTGGACTGTTTTTTGGGCTAATATTTGGCCATGGAGATTGAAAGAAAGAGGGGGAAATGAGAGGGAAGAAAGAGGGAATGGGTTAGGGTTCTTTAGGATTTCTTTTCTCTTCTTTTTCTTCTCCTTTTCTCATCATTTTCCATGGAATTTCGCAGGTTTTTAGGGCTGGTTTTGGTTCAGATTTTTTTGGGGAAGGAGAGAAGAGAAGAGAGAGGAAATGTGAGAAATTTTAGGAGGGGGATGATGAGTCATAGGCTAGTTGTCATCCTCTTATTAAAACTCTCCCTACAATGACACATGGCCACCATCCTACACATAACTCCCTCAACAACAAAAAATCTCATCCAAATCTCACCCTCAACTTACACAAACACCCTTCTATTCATGACAATGGCAACAACATCAAGTAGCTTATGCCATAAGCACAATACCCCCTTCTAAGAGACATATTTACTAAACTAATTAAGGCATACACATACTATATATACTACACCAATATAAATCCAATATAATATATACAAGTTATATTCTTACATACAAATATATATATCTGTCCAAATATATACTTATTTATAGTCAATACAAGTAGTCACACAATTATAAATATGCAATTACACATATGTGCATACAATGGTACAAACATATATATATGTATATACAATCATATATGTATATTCATCACCATGGATCCATATAATATGTATACCCAAATCATACATACATACATATATAAATGTATCCTTCTATATCAATACAAGTATGCACTCAAACTAGCCATACTCACACAACCATATTAAACACCCAAGTATACACCAAAAATATATAAATACATACCCATATTTATACTCCATAGATTCATCAAATACGTATTATACACAATACTAGTATATCACACTTAGGGGTATTACAATCTACCCACCTTAAAATTAAAGTTCGTCCTCGAACTTTCTAGGCAAAGGGTGACTACTTCTACTTCTTGACTCTACATGTTCCTACCCACCTTAGGACATGTCAACCCCTATGGAACATTACATGTACTACCTTACGCACGCCACAGTGCGGTGGCCTGCATGGGCCGCCAAATGTAACGACCCGCTCCCCAGGATACCCGGGAAGTACGAATCCATCCCAGGTGATCCCAGAGTGGCGAGTGTTACGAAGAAGAATACAAATAAAACCAACAGGCCACTGCGCACGTGCTGGGAAGTAAATGTACTGCTCCAATCATACAACACCAAAGAATAACATATATGACAAAATTCAACAAAGAACAACACATTCATATATATAATGATTATCAATTACAAATATGAGTACAAATATTTAACCCACTCTCAAACTACAACATTAACTCGCTAATACAACCCTCAAACTACACCCACAAATAACTCCAACCTCCAACTCCCAGCTGCACCTGCAAGATTACTACCACCTGAAAAACCACGGGAGGAGCACGTCAAAGCGTGTCCAAGTAGGATATCCCAATCTCAAGGCATATTATTAACATGTTATGCAAATGCTACATGACATGGCAGGATATTAGTGACACGCGGATGTTATAAAGTGCATGTGATGATTGTAAAGAATGTGGTAAAGGATGTTGTAAAGAATGTTGCAAAGAATGTTGTAAATGATGTTGTAAAGAACGTTGCAAATAATGTTGTAAAGGATGTTGTGAGATGCAATACAACATTAAGGAAGTTAACACATAACATGAAGGAAATTATAAAGGATGTTATGAATAATGTCATGACATCTTCCATAACATGAATTAAATAGAGAGAGTACGTCCATCACATGGGTTCACGCATTGCAATATTTTATTACAAGTTGTGTTAAGCACGATTATGGAATAAGAATACCCTACACATATGGGTCATGGGGCTATCATGGCATGGCTTCATAGTCTTTTTCATTTACTTTCCATTTCATTCATATTGGGCCGTGCATCTCCATGTGCACCCCTTTTTCCATCACATATAACCCTATAAATCCATGCCATGCCTTCCCTTTGCACCCACATATGCATGGTATTGGAATTCCACACCGAGCTATATTAGTGTTAAGCCAATTTTCAATACAAACCATTCCGCTACATTTCTCATTTTCCTTGCCCTTCTTTCTTCTCATAATAATTTCATAGTCTCATTCGTTTTCCACAACAATTCCACAAATTCATTGCTAAGCACATGGTCGAAATATAACAATATGGAAAATGACTTTCTCTTAAGTTATTGAGGCATACAAAAAGCATGGATATGGCAACATATGAACTACTACAAAAGGACATTCCTTCTTCTTTTTACATACAACTACAAGTCCCAAATTGGCAACACATCATAGCATATCATAACTCTATAAATTAACACAAGATGATGGCAATTTGAATTATAACATGGAAATTAAACTAAGGCATGAAAATAATATGACATGAGAGTTGAGAATCCCACCCAAATAGATGAATAGCCATGAATTCCCCATGAGAAGACCCAAGATTCAAACTTCTCCATGAATCCCGTTTTCCCATCTTCACCCATCCAAAAATCACCTTCTAGCTCATGGAATCACCTCCTTCTAGCTCCAAACTCCCTCACATACATCTAGCTAACATCAAGGCTCAAAAGGAGCATGAAAGAAGGGGATTTGGGCTTGAAATTGAAGGGGAAAGGGCTATGGACAGAGCTGTCCAGATCTGGACTGTTTTTTGGGCTAATATTTGGCCATGGAGATTGAAAGAAAGAGGGGGAAATGAGAGGGAAGAAAGAGGGAATGGGTTAGGGTTCTTTAGGATTTCTTTTCTCTTCTTTTTCTTCTCTTTTTCTCTTCATTTTCCATGGAATTTCTCCGGTTTTTAGGGCTGGTTTTGGTTCAGATTTTTTTGGGGAAGGAGAGAAGAGAAGAGAGAGGAAATGGGAGAAATTTTAGGAGGGGGATGATGAGTCATAGGCTAGTTGTCATCCTCTTATTAAAACTCTCCCTACAATGACACCTGGCCACCATCCTACACATAACTCCCTCAACAACAAAAAATCTCATCCAAATCTCACCCTCAACTTACACAAACACCCTTCTATTCATGACAATGGCAACAACATCAAGTAGCTTATGCCATAAGCACAATACCCCCTTCTAAGAGACATATTTACTAAACTAATTAAGGCATACACATACTATATATACTACACCAATATAAATCCAATATAATATATACAAGTTATATTCTTACATACAAATATATATATCTGTCCAAATATATACTTATTTATAGTCAATACAAGTAGTCACACAATTATAAATATGCAATTACACATATGTGCATACAATGGTACAAACATATATATATATGTATATACAATCATATATGTATATTCATCACCATGGATCCATATAATATGTATACCCAAATCATACATACATACATATATAAATGTATCCTTCTATATCAATACAAGTATGCACTCAAACTAGCCATGCTCACACAACCATATTAAACACCCAAGTATACACCAAAAATATATAAATACATACACATATTTATACTCCATAGATTCATCAAATACGTATTATACACAATACTACTATATCACACTTAGGGGTATTACAGCATTTAAAGCACAATTGAGAGGAGGCGTTAGAAAAACTAAATTTAGATTTGTTCTTGAAATTACATTTCCGGAAGAACCGGTTGAATTTCTTTGCCATGAGGGCCATGGACTCCAAGTCCAATTCTTCTTCCGAGTCTTCATCATCGGTCAATGTAGATGTTGATGGAGCGGCCTTGAAAGCAATAGTTTTTCTTTGGCTCGTCTTGCTTCAAGTAGGACTTCATCTTGTCCTGCAACTTTAGCTTGCTATCCTTGCGTACCTCATAAGACATTAAGGTACCCATTAGTTGTACGACAGTATAAGTTTTCATGTCATTACCGTCCTCGATGGCGAAGGTACGTTTCTCCTAACAAGAAGGAAGTCCATCGATGATCTTCGAGACTTTCTTCTTTTGGGTGTAGGTCTTACCGAGAGCCTCCAACTCGTTGGTGATGTCGACGAAGCGAGCATAGTACTCCTTCACCTTCTCACCCTGTAGTATATGAAATAACTCGTAATCTGTATTTACAACTACGAGTTTGGAGTCTCTTACCCTACTTGTCCCTTCATGCAAGATGAGTAGGGAGTTCCATATTTGATATGCACTCTTACATGTGCATATATTATTGAAGTCCTCGGGCTCCAAAGCACATTGCAAGGCATTCATTGCCTTGGCATTGCTTACATCCGCGGCGACCTCTGCGGTAGTCCACTTCTCGAAATCTTCTTCGGCGGGCTCGACATACTCCTTCATCGTGGCCCTCCATAGTGAAGCGCTCCGGAGGAAAGTTTCCATCCGGCATTTCCAGTACCCGTAGTTGGTACCGTTGAAGAAAGGAGGCCTCGTCGAGGAGTGTCCTTCCATCACCGAAGACGCTCCTTCACGGTTCCTGAAGGTGCTGTAATCCGAAGGTGGACGAACAGTCTTATTGTCGTTGGCAGACATAGCTATAGACTTGGCTCCGATACCAAATGTAATGCCCTACGAAGCTACTGCACAAGTACTAGAGGGGGGTGAATAGTACTTTAAAATAATTAAGAGGATAATTCCTAATTACCTTGTAAACTTTACCAACAATGCGGAAATGCGGAAATGTAAATGTATGACAACAAGCAAAACAATCACAAACAAGCAATTTAATGGGTTCGGATCCACCCAAGTCTCCCCGACTTGTTCCCGGTGATCCTACGTCCCAAACACCCGGATCCCCTCCGGATACTAGAGTTAGAAACCTCTAACCCTAGATTTGCACTATAAAATTCTTGTAGATATACCTCTACAAGACCAAATGATACACAAAAGAAATTGTGACTCCCACAACCCGGGATCACAAACAAACTCTCACAACCGAGAGTACAACTTGCAATATTCAAAGTAAATTGAAATAGAAATTCTTACCGACAAAATCCTATGCCTTGAGTAAACTTACGATTTAGGGCAAAACGGATTTTGGGGAAGATGAAGAGGCACCAAACCCTAGCTCCAAGTAGATGACCAGCAATGGAGTCCTAGGTGGATGTTGGTGACCTAGAATCAAGCACTTGGCTTGGAAGGCTCACAATCAATGAATCTCTCTTTTGAAATAAGAGTGAGGGAGAGATTCTTGAAAGGAAATGAATGAGCTTTGAATGAGATTTAATGCTTCTCTTTTGATCTCTAAACTTCTCTTAATATCAGCCTTGAGTGCAATGAATGCAGCACTCCAAGTATATATAGGTTAGAGGAAAGAGAGAGAGAAAAACGTTTCAATTAAAGCTCCAACGGCTCTATTCTGAACCAGACTAGTCGGTCAAAGAAGGATCACTGACCGACTAGTTCATCAACTAGTCGGTCGGTGATACAACGTAGACCGACTATTGGTTGAACAGCCAAAAGGTCGAAGTTCAGACTTAAAGAACTAGTCGGTCCAAGAAGACTTGCCGACCGACTAGTTTCACAACTAGTCTGTCGATGAGTGAACTTAGACTGACTAAGAGATAAAACAAATAGTCCGAGTACAAATTGACTTAGTCGGTCCAAGAACAAATGTTGACCGACTAGTTCATCAACTAGTCGGTCGACAAACGTTCTTTGACCGACTAACAATAAACAGTAACTAGGCATGTACAGTAGAAGCTCAACTAGTCGGTCTAAGAAGGAGTCGGTCAACAAACGTTCTTTGACCGACTAACGATAAACAATAACTAGGTAGAAGCTCAACTAGTCGGTCTAAGAAGGAGTCGGTCGACAAACGTTCTTTGACCGACTAACGATAAACAGTAACTATGTAGAAGCTCAACTAGTCGGTCTAAGAAGGATCACTGACCGACTAGTTCACAAACTAGTCGGTCGGTGATTCAACATAGACCGACTAACTGTAAACAGTAAAGAGCTTGGAATTGAGGGAGGCAAACTAGTCGGTTCAAGAAGCTTTGCCGACCGACTAGATCACCATCTAGTCGGTTGGTTCTTCTTCTTGAACCAACTAACATGCACAAGAAGTCGCGAATCGAAGCGCGAAGCTTCGGGAAAGTTAGTATGGACTTCTACTAAGATCCTAGCTCTAAGATATGAGCGTTATGAAGATTAAAACGTAAGACCTACTCAAGGCTTAACATTCTACTGAAATGAAGCTAAAAGACAATAAATAAACTTGACGAACCGTCTTCAAAAGCTTCAATCGAATCTTCATGACTTCAATAATGGTCCTGAAGCTTCAACGAAGCTTTAGGCATACGATCACGCGCTTTGAGAAGTCTTGAGACGTCGCTTTGTATGTTCATATAAATTTGGCGACGATCTCCATAACTGCGCTCACAAAGAGTTAGTTCACGATATATTTATGTTTGTTCATCATCCAAAACCAAATCCGGGGAGTCAATACTCAACAGTATGGACCTTAGAAAACATGCCCAAGGGAAGCACTCCTATTGGCTGCAAGTGGATCTTCAAGAAGAAGATTGGTGCAGATGGAAAGATAGAAACGTACAAGGCTAGGCTGGTTGTGAAAGATTATCATCAAATTCTAAGGTTAGATTATGATGAGATTTTCTCACCAGTCGCCATGCACAAGTCTATCCGGATTGTACTCGCTATTGCTGCCCATTATAACTACGAAATCTGGCAAATGGATGTAAAAACTGCATTTTTAAACGGTAATTTAGAAGAGCAGATTTACATGACCCAGCCAGAAGGTTTCGAAGTCAGTGGGAGCAAAAGAAAATCATGTAGACTGCACATGTCCATCTATGGACTAAAGCAAGCTTCAAGAAGTTGGAACATCCGTTTTGACAAGACAGTCAAAGAGTTTGGTTTTGTCAGAAATGAGGATGATCTGTGCATCTATAAAAGGACCAGTAATAATTCTTTAGTTATCCTCGTACTGTACGTGGACGATATTCTGATAATAGGTAACAACATTGAGATGTTGAAGTCTGTTAAAGAATGACTATCAACTAACTTCGCCATGAAAGACTTGGGAGAAGAATCCTACATATTAGGTGTAAAGATCTATAGAGATAGATCTAAACAGATGCTAGGACTCTCCCAAACCAGGTACATTGACACCGTGCTAAAACGGGTAAGCATGGAAAACAGTAAGGATGGTTTAATACCAGCCAATCAGGAAATAAACCTTTACAAGAAGATGTCTCCAAAAACTGACTTGGAAAAGGATCGCATGAGTAAGATCCCATATGCTTCTGCAGTAGGATCTATCATGTATTCCAGGATCTGTACCAGACCCGATGTCGGTTATGCACTAGGTGCAGTAAGTCGATATCAGTCTAACCTGGGAGAAGAACACTAGAGAGCAGTCAAGAAAATTCTTAAATACTTAAGAAGGACTAAAGACTTGGGTTGAAGGCTGCACAAATTCCAGCTTTCAGAGTGATATAGATGATAACAAATCAATCTCTGGATATATTTTCACTCTCAACGGAGGAGCAGTCAGTTGGAAGAGTTCCAAACAAGACACTGTCGCAGACTCCACGATGGAGGCCGAGTACATAGCGGCCAACGGTGCATCAAAGGAAGCAGTCTGTATGAGGAAGTTCATAAACCAGTTGGTATGTTGCCTGTAGTTAAAGATCCAATACCTTTGTATTGCGACAATAATGCAACCATCAGTCTGGTTCATGAACCAAGATTCCACAAGAGATCCAGACACATTCTTCGGAAGTATCACCTGATACGGGATATTGAAAAGAGGAAAGATATAGAACTCCTTAGAGTCTGTTCGGAAGACAACTTAGCAGATCCATTCACGAAGGCGCTGGCACGCGATCGTCTAGAGAGACTAGTGTGTAAATGTGGTATGAGATACCAAGATAAATGGCCCTGAGTGCAAGTGGGAGATGTAGAGAGATGTAAGCCCTCGAGGCTATTTATCTTTGTAAACATCTTGTTCATAAATGAAAGTATGCTTTCTGGTACAAATTGTCTGAGTTATTGTCTATCTTATATATTGCTTAGATAATTTCCTTAAACTCCAGGTTAGGTCATACATGTTTCGAGATGAAGATCGCGATTATGAGAAATGTCTGACCGATAGGAGCTTGAGTCTTAAAAGCGTTTGTGGTCGTAGATGTGTTGAGACCGGATATCGACACATCGGACAGACCATTGTGTCTTTGTCTTATTGGTCTCATAATCATGCGACTTGATGAAGTCGAAGATAAGACACATGTGCTCATTATATAATGAGTTCACTGAACGACCCATAGAGTTATTAAATGGTTAAACATTAACTAAATGTCATTAATAACTCTAGTGATGATAGGCAAGTTGATCCTTAGGACTTGAGATCATTGTACGAAGCTGTGCATGAACAATGTCACTTAGGTCTATGATCTAGCTTCGATGCAAGGCCTGCTGAAAGATCTTAGGCTGGGTCACATTTGAAGCGTACGAGCTGAGTAGTGATCAAGAGAGGATTCGTCTCTTCCGTTAATGGAAATTTAATGTCAAAGGTCAGTACGACTCTCGGTAAAACCTTGGCCAAGGTGTGTTGTAGGATGTACAAACATAAATGTACCAGAGACCGATAAATACTAACCACTGTTGGGCAGCAGGGTTGACAGAATTCCATACCCTATGCTAAGCTAGAGACATAGTTAAGACGAATGGACTAAAACTACGGAATTAATCACGGACACAGTCAGTATGATTTCGACGACACTTTTGCCGACAAGTCAATCACGTAAGTAGGATTCTGAAACAGGAACGACACCTGCTGCTCGCGGTTGCTGTCGTCTAGGGACTTTAAGTCCCAACCTGTAGTAGGGTCAGGCTGTAGGATCTCACACCGAGTAGTATTCACGTCTTAGTAATAGGAAGATCGTATAGAGGAATGCATTTGATGCAATAAGATTGTTAAGTTCACAAGTTGGTTGTGAGATTAGAGCATTTGAAATTGGAGAGGATTTCATGTGGAATCCAAAGGATCAAAACGTGTTGGAAACGGAGCTCATATGAGACCAGAAACGCAAGAAAGGCACTAGAAAGAAGTGGGTGAGATCCACTTGGACAAAACGGTCGCGTCTCGCTGTGCACAACGGGCGCGACCCGCTGTTCACAGCGAGCATGGGCCGCTGGGTACAGTGGGCATTGCCCGCTCCTCCAGCAGGTGCGCCCGCTAGGAACAGCGGGCCGCGCGCCTGCTCGAGTGCGCCCTTTGGGCGCGCCCATTGCCTTAGGCGGGCGTGCCCGCTAAACTTAGCGGGCACGCCTGCAACTTAAGTCGTTTTTTGTTAGGGTTTTTGAAACCCTTGACGGCTACGAAAAATGTGTTTTTTGCTCAACTTTGAGCATTTATTTGAAGGGTCAAACAAGCTCGGATTTCGTCGCCGTTTGTTCCTACACGTTCACCATTCCTAGCCCTTCGAAATGATAACTTGTATCGTCTCTAGGACTCAATGGTCAGTGAGATTTAATTGATTGAAGTTAGGCCTTTGAGAAATGTTCTCTAACTTAATTAAATTAATTCAAAACATCTTCCCTAATTTTTGTCCCACATTGCTCGTGACAAAAGAGGAGGACCCGGCCTCCTATATAAATATGGGTGCACTCTCTTGTTTGTTTTTTGCACCAAGTCTATGATTGAGGAGCTCCGAAATTTTTGAGCACTCTCGATCAAGACTTAAATTATTCTTCCTCTATAGTTCTTTCTATCCTCCAATCGGGTCCTAGCAAGACTATAAGAAGGTTTGGATCTGATCCAGAAATCTCTGGCGTGGGTCTGCTCAAGTAAAATCTTCTTCGTCAAGTGATCGGCTCGAAGGCACGGTACGGCTCGAGAGGCGGTACGGCTCGAGGCAAAGCGCGGTGCGGTTCGAAAAGCGGCTCAGCTCGAGGCGCGATGCGAGAAGACCTTGCAGTACATCTTGCCTGAACCAAGGCTAAGATTCCGGGTGAGTTCTTTTATTATGCTTTTCATATGTTGCAATAGTTAGACCTTTCTCTGGTTGGTCAGACCTAACCCGAGTAAGTAGATAATCCTGGCTAGGGAGCGTGTTTCCTTAGGGTAGTCTTTATTAAAGGGGTTAAATAATGTTTTTTCCGCTGTTTCTTTCATATTTTTGTTCGTCTGACTTATGACGGATTAGTAAATATGCACTAAGGGACCTTGAAAATCCAACAGTGTGGAGGAGGCTGAGCGTTGGTCGGGGTGCCGTGGAGACAGAGCTCCGGGCGGGGCGGGGTACACGACGAGGCTGAGTGCGGGCGGAAGAGGGAGGAGAGAGGGCGTGGGCGAAGGGGCTTGCTTTGTTTTGAACGGGGAAGAGAGAGGGGGTGGTCGGAGCTGCTTGGTTGCCGTTGGGTTTTTGTGAGGGGGATGAGAGAAAGTGAAGGGTTAAGAGTTTAAATAGGGGATTGAGAAATATAATAATAATTAGTTTGGACAAAAGCATTAATTAGGGTAATTAATGATGGTGGGTGGGGATTGACTATTAGGGGGGAAGAACCGGCAGTGGAGAGGAAAACGTGTTTACACGTTTAAATTGTTGGAGGGTTAGGTAGAGGTTAAGGTAAAAAGGTAATTAGTGAATTGTAATTAGTAAAATTTAGTAACGAAATTACGATTTTTCTCATGTAGTTAAACGACTCCGCAAAATTACAAAAACATAGCCACGGGTTCGTATCGTCGCGAGGATCGCGAACACGAGGTCCATTTCGAAGTGTGAGCTACGGAGATACGAGTTTTGGGCTAAAACGTTTAGGCCGCGGGTTTGCAGGTTCCATATCGATTTGACTTAAGAAAATTATAAAAATAAAATGGAGAGCACTAAATGATTATAGAATCTCATGTTAGAAGTTTGAAATTATTTTGATACCGTTTATATAGAAAAATAATTGATACGGCTATATCGGTAATAATTAAATATAAATTATTATATAAATTATTTAGGGGTATTAGATGGCACTTACACTCACTAAAATAGACTATAACTATATTGATACTACAAAATATTTTTTTATAAATGATTTTGAAACCAGTTTGATATTAAACTCCTGACCAACCATTATAAAATACTTTTAATTTATGAAAATACATAGAATACGAATATACGCGTACTGATGGATACGGGCCGTCACATCCTACCCTCCGTAAAATAATTTCGTCCTTGGAATTTAGAAGACCGATCATTGCCTAAGCAATTTAAACGATTGAAAGGAAGGCTTGATGAACGATTACGACTTAGTAAAATAAGTTATAAATAGCATGAACTATAATGTGATATCATATCATCAAGAAAAAAAGAGATGGTATTAATAAATATATACTATTAACATCACCATATCTTCCGTAATTAGTCTTGAGACCAGTATCATCATAATAATTACATTGACTTTTTAAGTAGCCAAAAGTTAATATGTCGTTACATGAAAATGATAGATAGTATGATAACATCTGTTCGAACATGGAACCTGAGGTGATAAGTGATTCCGAATGAAAAGTGTCATTTTCACCCCGTATTTCCTTGGGTTTTAGCGTATATATTTCACATATAGGCTCTATCTAGCTCATAATTGTGCATAGTCTGTATATTAGATCTTATCACTTGTTATACTTAAAACACACTTCTTGTCACTAATTATTGCATTTCCTATTTTTCAGGATTTTTCTGGAATTTATGGAGATTTATCGGAAGCAAGAAGAAGAGAAGAAGAATTCTGCAATGCCTTCTCTTGTGCAGAAATCTGCTGTTATTCCAATACATATTCCGACCTCATGATATTTTTTATTCAAAGTTCGTGAATTCCCGATTCCAACGCCGCCTGGAACACGTCATTCCGAGGTCAGATGATTTTTCTAGAATTTTCGCAAGACAGGGTGACGGTGCTGAAAATTTCTGCAGCTTTGCCCCTTTTGTGAAGAATTCTGCTATCATTCCAATATATATTCCGGCCTAATGATATTTTTCAGTCGAAGTTCGTGAAGTCCCGATTCCATCGCCGCCTGAAACACGTCATTCCGAGGTCGGATGATTTTTCTAGAATTTTCGCAAGACCGGGTGACGGTGCTGAAAATTTCTGCAGCTTTGCCCCTCTTGTGAAGAATTCTGCTATCATTTCAGTATATATTCCGGCCTAATGATATTTTTCAGTCGAAGTTCATGAAGTCTCGATTCCATTGCCGCCTGGAACACGTCATTTCGAGGTCGGATGATTTTTCTAGAATTTTCGCAAGACAGGGTGACGGTGCTGAAAATTTCTGCAGCTTTGGGCATTGCTTGCGGGTTTGGGCCAGAATCCGACCCGTTTGACTTAATTTCAGACCCGTTAAGCTGTGGATGAGTTTATATTACGAATTTGGGGGTTTTTCATCCCTAGTTCTTATTTTTTTGCTGAAATTTGGAGGAGGAAGATGAGCTTGGAGGCCATGGGGGGAGGTTGATGAAGCTTGGAGCTTGGAGGACCACTTGAGTATGAGGATTTCATCTTTGAGTGACACATTGGTGAACTCTTTCTTAACTCTTGTGTAATTTTGGTTTAGCAACTTGTATTGTATTGGATGATTATCTCTAGAGATATAGATGTCTTCTTTTCATCATGAATTGCTAGATCTTGCTTGTGTTGTTGTGTTGTGTGATTGTTGTTGTTTGGGTTGTGAATTTCATCTCTAGCATGTTTCTATTTTCAAAATTGGTGGATGAAACTTTGAGATGTTGGTTGTTGATGGAACCCTAGTGGGTAATCCATAGAGGGGAACTATCGTAGCCGACCCTCTCTTATTTGCTTAAAGTATTTCTCGTTGTTTCATACACTACTTTTATTGCACCCCACATGTTCGATGAAATGCCACATCCACCGATTGTTCGTCCCTTAGCCGGGAGATCAATTGAGTTATATTTGGGATGAATTCTCACATCCACGGCCTCATTTACATGCACACCACACGAGTCCTCCTCGTTGCTTGCCGATTCGGCTCTCCACCCCTAGCCACTAAGGTTAGATTTTTGTTTTCACCACTTTTTTCCCACACTCATCCACCGTAATTGAGGACTCGTTGCTTGCCGATTCGGCCCGCTCTTTATTATTGCGGGCTTTGCCCGCAAGTGTTGCGGGCTTCTGTGCCCGCCCGCTCTTTGAGCGGGCGGGCGAGCGGGCCGGAGTCAGACCCGGCCCGCTCCGCCTCTTCAGCGCAGGCGCGCGCCTTGAAGCGGCGGGTCGGGCGCGATCCGCGCCCGACCCGCAATACACTTAAACAGCCTGGGGCTGCGAAAATTAGGCGATCTCTCGGGTTTTGGGGGTTTTTGCTGCGGTTTTTGGCGATTTTGAGGGGTTGTATGGGGGTCTTCTTCCCCAAAGGCTAGGGAGAAGCTTGGAGGCCATTGGTGGAGCTTGGAGAGCTTGGAGGAGGAGCAAATAGGTGAAAGGAAGGCTTTACCCTAGGGAGATCTTGGGTGATATCTCTCTAACCCCTTTTGTATTTTGCATCTCTCAATTTGTAATGGATATTGAGTTAATTTTGAATGAAAATTCAAACTTTTCTTTCATGATGATTGAGTAGTGTAAATTGCTTGGGTTGTGAATCATTGGGTTGGTTGTTAATTGTAGCCCTAATTTCCCTCTTGCCAAATTTTGAATGTTAATGTTGGATGTTTCATTAGGCACAATTTAATTGGCTAAGTCCCGAGAGGGCAAATTTGAGAAAAATCCATGCGCTTAATTTGATTAGTGCTATGATAATACGTTCATCCCTATTGCAAATTGTTGTGTTTTTAAAGTTAAATATTCCGATTGGGCTTCCTTAGCCGGATGACCGATTGTGTTATTTGCGGTAATTAGAGCTTAGTTAACGCCAATCTTAATGAACCCACAACCCATGCTTTCTCGCCTAGCGATCCTATTCCACCTTTGGCTCTCTAACCCTAACCACTTAGGATAGATTTTTAGTTTCTCCACGTTTTTGACCACTTTTTCTTCCACACTTCCACCCACCGTTATTTGAGTTAGTTGTAAAACACTCTAATTTTCTTTATCGATCAATTTTGTGAACGTAGAACGACTTGTCCCTGTGATCCGACCCGGTACTCACCGGTTATTTTTATATTGCATTGACGCTCCTACGCTTGGGAGCGGAAGGCGTGCATCCGTGCGCGTTTTCCGAGTCAATCAATAAGCTAGTAGCAAACTAATTAATCACATCAAAAGAAATATCATAAAGTTTAAAATTTCAACTCAGGCTAATGATGACTAACGGTCTAGACAATGAAGTCATCAATAATAATATAGCATACAAAGTGGGTATCAACTAATCCATATGCATTCGTGTTGTTACACCTAACCAGCCAAGCATTAATGCCGTCCACTCCCGTGATACCCAACAACAAGCCAATATCCAGATCAACACCAAAAAGCAAATACAATGCCAAATTTCCAGGACCATACTTATCGCTATAACTCCTTCCAACAATACCCATAACAGCCAACAACAAGCCAACACCAAAACCGTCTTCCAAATCCAAGCACAAGGCCGACATCCAACCTCAACACCTAAGGCCAATATCATGCCAATACTCATCCCCAATGATACCCCTTGCTAACACCATTGGTCGATATCCACGGTTATCACCATTAACTCTAAACAAGTCAACGACCAAGAACTCATGGTCCAACAAACACGAAGGAGTGGACCTAAGAAGGAACCGAAGTGGGGCACCTTTAGGGGCAAGACCCAGGACAAGGAGCTCGAAAGAAACCCAATAATCGTCACTTTCCAAGATCTCAACCACACGGCAATAGCAAGGGTGGCTGTGAGGGTCGTCGCTAAACCCAACAATCCTAAAAGAGAACGTCGGAGGGTCATCGGTGGTTGTCAATTCACGTCGTGTGACGATGGCGACTGCCTAGCGATGACGGGTGGTGTGACGGAGCTTCGAGTGAGGCCATAGGAACTTGAGGCAAGAGGGGTTGGGCTCGAGAGGGGTTGGGCTCGAGAAGGGAGAGGCACGGTGAAGGGGTGAGTGTCGCTGCGGTAGCGAGGAAGCCACAGTATGGGGTGGTGAGGGAAGAGATGAGGGGTTTAAATGGGGTGCCGAAGTCATCGATTGGGTAGGTTATGTTAGGTTAAGTTAGGCGGGACCGGGGATCGAGGAGAGGATGCGAACAAAAGGTAATAATAAGGGGATGGTAGGCGGGAAAAGGATTCAAACCATTGGAATTCGGGTACAAGATGAAAGTAGTGGGTAGAAGAGAAATACGAGCTCAAGAAGGATGAAGAAGACGTAACAGGCTATACTTGCACGTCGTGGTTTGGCATGTCTCAAATTTTCTAGCACCATCCTTAAATACTTCAGAGAGTCCTTTGATCTGCTTCCATTGTCGAACTCGAACTTCGGATGATCGAAAAATTCGAATGCTACCCTCCTTATAAAAGAGTATATCCATAGTCTAGATGAACTAAACGCGACTATAAAGTATTCTTAGAATAAGTAGGACAATTGGAAGGCCATTACAAGAATGATGATGGTGATGCAATGAATGGATGGTTCTATTGTAGGGAAGGTTACTCTAGTTGTTATCAAAGAAAGGTACTAGAATAAGATTCATCAAAATAGAACACGAGTTCCTAGTTGAGGGTTCAAGAGTTCGAAGAAAACAATGATGACAAATGGAAATAGATCGTTGTGACTTTCGTGATAAGAAGCGATGTGAAACTTCTAAATCAAAAAAGGGGGTATGCTACGAAGACAATACTTATAGTATGATAACGTATGCTAGCAATGATAATAAAGGTTTTAGGCGTCAAATCAACGTAAAGGAGAAAGGTTCAGACATACCAGTGATTATTGGCTCTACAGCCTCAGCTTCTCTAGTTGACTTGATGAATGCTTGACACCTGTGTTGGTTCAGCTTGGCTTGATGAAAGACTCGATGTTGTAGAGCTAGGGGTGGTTTACGTTGTCCTGATCCAGAAACTCATGCTGTCGTAGTCGCTTTCTTGTTCATGTGACAGGGGCAGTTCCTGGTAGAGTGCTCAGATGCTCCACAGACCAAACATTGATTCAGCAACAGGCGACAGTTCTTCATGATATGTCCCTTTCAGTTGCAATGGAAGCACACCATCGGGGATCGGTTGTAGACTGAAGAGGCAGGCTCTTGAAAGTATCAGTCTTTATCGGTCGGAGGACGTCTCACGGTGGTTCCATATGATGCTTCCATTGGGATGCTTTATAGAGTTTGTCAACAACCTCATGGAGAATTTGGCGTTGAATTTCCAGTATTTCTCTTACGATACCAAAGATGTCGTTGTCAGTGACGCCATGAGTATTTGGTTGACATGCCATCCTTTAAGACAACCCGCAATGTAAGTTAGGTGAAAAAATCCATTCTAGTTGAACACTTAGATATTAATGTCGTTAAAACGATCTTAAAGTATTTGTAAAAGTATGACCTGCATGTGCCACCACCAAAACCTGTCACGCCCCGCTTTTCATTCTACCTGGAGCGAGGACGCGAGCGGGTCCGCGATGTGCTTAAATCAAGGAGGAATATTTTTTTTCTTTCTTTAAATCTTTTCTTTTCTTCCTCTTTGGCTTAAATAGACTAAGCGTCTGTGTAGAAATTTGCAGGTTCTTGCATGCAAACTTAAAAAGCAGCTCAAACAACATTATTACATATCCAGCGTACAATAATTAAGATACATCTTGGGCCTAGCATGACCAATACAAACAAAGTACACAAATTACATTATTTCAAATGTAAAGGTGCAGTCGCGAAGGTAAACATATAGTCTTCCGTGGGTTGGTACTCCACATAGTCTTCGAGCACTGGCTCGACTTCTGCAGCAATGTCTTCAGCGAACTCACTATCGATACCTGACAGACATTTCGGAAAACAACAAAGTGAAATGTCCGTCAGCGAGGTTTACTCGACAAGATAATCTCCAAAAACCAAAACGGTAGGCATTTTAATTAAACAAAGTTGAAAGGACAAGCAATAAGTTTAATAGAAAAGAGATATGTCAGTTAAGCATTCACAGCAATTTACAACCTGCAGCAATTTAACCATTTAACAACAATTTGCAATATTATTAGCAACCTGTAACAATTTAGTATTTGATAACAAAACTGTAGCAACCAGTAGAAAAGGTGGTTATAGCAATATTTAATAATCAATCTATTCTAGTGATAAGTCCATGTCCAAGAGTACGAGAGATGACTAACATGCGCCATGCGATGGGGGCCAATCCGCGGCGCTGCTCAACGTCCCTATATGGCGACGGTCAAGCTCTAACCTCCGTAATGTGTTGGAGGAATTCGGTATGGGTGCATCCAGCTACTCCGTAACACTTGTGATCATAGACTACCTCAATCCTACTGGTCAATTCAAGTACCGGTCAAAAGTACCCATCTTCCATTCATTTATATTAAAGTTCCATCTTTCATTCATTTATATTCAGTTCATTTGCATCATTAGATGCATACAATGGTCCTTTGTGTCTCAATAGTCCGTTTAATAGCCTCACAAAAGTTCACGACTTCACCACTTCACGACTCAATCTAATAATTAAATGAAAACGTGAAAATACGTAATAGTATAAGAGAATGAGCAAGAAATGATTTTAACTAAGAAAATGAGTTTAATTAAGCTTAAAATATTTTCTAAGTCTAGTATGTAGTTTTCAAGATTGTTAAATAATTATTATGTATTTTTAAACAATTTAAAAGGGCCAAAAACTAATTTTAAATCAAGAAATCATTTTTACGACATATGTTCAACGATTTATTTAGGGCAAACCGCACGTCAGAATTCTTCCAACAAATGGTCAAAACGACCGTATACTCTAGTACTACCACGTATATTTTTCTAATATGTCAGTGTACGTGAAAATCTCAAGATATGAATTTTAAAGTGAATTTAGCATTATTAAGTTTTGCCTTTGAAAAATAATTGTGGGAGATATACTTGCCTTTTGGCGATGAAACCAGCGCCAATGAGACCGTTTCGTCGTTTCTGATTTTCTGGTCCCTATAGTAATCAGTATCAATTTTAGTTTAATAAATCCTTATAATATAATATTCGTATATATGTATATAAGTATTCAAATACGCATTAAATACGTTCACCGTATCTCACCTTCCCTCTTTCCTCTTTCTTTTTTCGTTGCAGCCACACGCGCGCTTGCTGTTGTTGTGGTCGACGGCGGGCGGCGTTTAGTCGACGGAGGGCGGAGCAAAGGCGGCGCA
Source organism: Scilla litardierei (assembly GCA_030789695.1). NCBI lineage: Eukaryota > Viridiplantae > Streptophyta > Magnoliopsida > Asparagales > Asparagaceae > Scilla > Scilla litardierei. The sequence goes on along the minus strand of CM061134.1, from coordinate 215,164,045 downwards.
CGTCGACGGCGCGGCGGCATCGAGAGGGGAGCTCTGGCGTGGCTTCGCCTGGAGGGAGGGGAAGCACGGGTGAAGGGAGAGGGAAGCTATCGTTGGCGCTCGGAGGGGAGCAGAGCTAGAGGCGGAGACGGAGCTCGGGGTTGTGTCTGTTGGATATGGAAGACGTTAGTACACCCTTGTAGGGGATGTACGAGGGAATACGGACCTCGAACGTCGCGTACATGAAGTCGTGCACAAAGGGAATATGTTCCCTTGCGGAGAGGATCTCTAGATTGATGGGAAAGTCGCATTATACGTGCATAAGTGCATGCGACATATGGCTAATAAAGGGGTAATATCTTAAGCTTATATTGTACCATGCATATGGTACAACTTAAGCTTATAATATGCCATGTACGATGGTACACCTTAGTTAAATTGTTCCAAAGGAACAATTGCTCCTAAAATAACTACCTTGGGGGCTATAAATAAGACCCAAGGGTTAGCCATTTTCCTTACACTTTTGCATGGCATTCTTGCATGCATTTTCATTCTAGCGAAGCTCTGCCGAAATACTTCCTCTCTCTTTATCCAAGTTCTTAATCTAAAGTAGAGATTTAGATTGTGGATTTAGTAGCCTTACTCCGTTCGTGAGAAGACTCGATCCGTCGTGGCGAATCCGAAGGCGAAGTTCGTAGACTACCGTGCCGCATACGCAAGCGTAAGTCTAAACTTCATTTTTTCGATCCTAACTCTGTTTTGGCAGGATCCTACATTGTTATCAGAGCCATACGGGTTCGCCCCAGTCAAACCGTCGCCCCGTCGAAACTATGAACGAGTCGTTGTCTTTTTCACGAATGGGTATCCTACCATTACGGATATGGTAGGAACGCTTCGTGACGGAGAGAACACAGCGGTTGTTCTTTTCACGTTAGGGTCTCCTATCATTACGGATATGGTAGGAACTCTCCGTGACGGGAAGAACCGACCGTTCACGTAGTATGTTATTTTTCATTTTTGGCACACGGCCATTAGAAAATAACCACTTTCTCGACGAACGGGTGCTTCATCGACGAACGGGTGCTTCATCGAGGAAGAAGGTGGTGGCTATTCCCATAGGGGAAGATGAAATTTGGTGCATGTGCACCATGGCCAAATGGGCTATGAAGGCCATGCACCCCCTCCCCATGAGGAGGGGGTTGGCTACGGCCAATAACCACCACGGCCACCCCTCCGACGGGGTGTGCGGCAACCCCGTTCAAAGGGGGTGGCCGGCCATGGCCAAATGGGCCATGGCCGGCCAATGCCAAAATAGCCTTGGCCATAACCGGCCATGGCCAAGCCATGGCCGGCCATGGCCAGACCGGCAGTGGCCGGCCTCGGCCACGGCCAGGGGGCCGTGGCCGTGGCCAAGGCCAGGCCTAGGCCGGCCTGGCCGGCCCTGGCCGAGGGGCCAGGACCCCTGGCCGGCCAGGGCAGAGGCCCTGGCCGGCCAATCATGGCCACTGGCCGGTCAAGGCACTAGCCCTGGCCGGCCAGGAGGGTGCAAATCCATACGGTGATTTTTTTTGGTCGACCAATCTTAGTGTTTTGGTCGACCAATTCGGCAAAAGGCCTTGGTCGCACATGAACATGTCGATTAGCCCATACGGGGTGTCTAAAGGCTCTACTCCTTGAAGATTAGCCTAAGTGCTCTACTTCATGCGAGATTAGCCGTAGTGCTCTACTCCTTGAAGATTAGCCGTAATGCTCTACTTCATGCGAGATTAGCCATGTCATTGTGCTCTACTCTACGGAGATTAGCCAATGTACTTATGACATTGTGCTCTACTCTACGGAGATTAGCCAATGTACTTATGACGTTGTGCTCTACTCTACGGAGATTAGCCAATGTATTTCAAATTTTTTGAAAAAGATGTTTTCAAATAGGTTATGTCCCGTCCTTAAATCGGGATAGCGCAATTTAGAATTCCAAGTCCTACCACGATCCGGCCATGGTTATCTAACCCATGGGTGTGTAGAACAGGTCTCGTGGCTTGGCAATTGTTGCGCTAAAATTCTATGCGCAAACTCTCACCTATTCCATTTTGAAAGATATGTTTTTCAAAAGTGATTTTCCGCTGCGAAGTACTATAAGAGTACGATTGTTTGATAAGTGATGGGGGAATATTGAAGGTTGTTCTAGATGGTGATTGGAATCATATAGACCTTTTCGATTCTAGAACAACATCTTCAATATTTTTCGAAAGTAACTTATCAAATATAATATAATTCCAAGTGGGATTTGAATTTTTAGAACTATCCAAATGGGATATTCTATTATCATTTCAAGTGGGAGTTATATTTTAAGAATTTTTATGCAATGTTTTGATCAAACCTTCGGTTTTGTGTCTTTTGCAGCATTTTAAAAGTAAAATGTCTTCCGCTTCAAAGAATATCGTCGCTGAGTTAAACAGAGGTGAAAAACTCAACGGCGATAATTACAACCTTTGGTCCATCAAGATACAATACGTTCTAGAGGAGCAAGAAGTGCTCGAAACTCTAAAGAACGTTATGATTGAACCCGAGTTGGGCACTACGGCCCAACACCGACGAGACAAGGAAGCTTTTGATGCTTGGTCTCGGAAGAATAAGATAGCGCGCATTACGTTATTAAGCAGTATGGCTGATGACATAATACGCATCTTCCGAGAACATGACCTAGCCATGGACATATGGTCCAAGCTAGAGGAGAAGTTCGGTGGCACATCGGTGTCCAAACTTCGCGCCTTAACTATAAGGTTCGATACATCTAAGAAACGTCCAGATCATTCCATGGGGAAACATCTGCGACATATGGTGAACCTTATCTCGGAGTTAAAGGACGCAGGTCATGTGCTCACTGATGAGCAACAAATCCAAGCAGTTATACGTTCCCTACCAAATGGGTGGGATCAAATGAAGATGCATCTCACTCATAATGAGAGCATCAAGACCTTCAACGATGTTTCCAAGCACCTCGAATTAGAGGAAGAGCGGCTTGCGGCTGCCAAACCAAGTGCAGAAGTGCACATGGTTGCTAGTTCCTCACACGGGGGAAAGAAACGTAAAGATCGTTCGAAGTCTTCTAATGAACGTAATAAGCAACCTGAGTCTACCAAGGAACCCAAACATAAGGGTGGGCACAACAAATGGCACAAGAAGAAAGACTTGAAAAGGATCAAGTGCTTCAAGTGCAACAAGCTCGGTCACTATGCTCGTTCGTGTACGAGTGGAAGTGACGAGGTGCCACCAACCACATAACAAGGGACAGACGGTCCTTCGTGGAGTATCACCGGATACCCCAAGGAATGAAGTGGATCAATGTAGGAAACAACACACGTGTTGAAGTGAAAGGCGTTGAGACTTGCAAGCTAGTCTTGGACAACGGCCACACTCTCATACTTCATGATGTTCTCTTCATTCCATATATTCAAAGGAATATTAAAACTGTGGTCAATTTAATGGGTCTTGATTATAGTTGGTTCCTTCATGATTGTAATATGGACCTATTTTTGTAATAATTCCTTTATTGGTACTGTGTTTGTATTTCAAAGGATTTATTGTAATAAGTACAATGTATAATTCTTCATGTAATGAAAACTTCCTTGTGACAAATTCTTTGACTAATGAGTCTAATATAATTTGTTGGCACGCGAGGCTTGGTCATATTGGACCAACGCGTATGGATAGACTTGCCAAACGTGGCCTTCTATCCAATGTTTCAAAGGTTGAAATGTCGACCTGCGAACATTGCCTTGTGAGGAAATCTTGTCGCAAGCCGTTTGGAACCGGCACAAGGGCCGAGGTTCCATTACAGCTTATCCATTCGGGCATATGTGGTCTGATGAATGTCAAGACAAGATGCGGGAAGTCCTATTTCATCACTTTTATTGATGATTTCACCCGATTCGGTCATATCTATTTGATATCCCACAAAAGTGAAAGCACTAAACCTGCTTTAAAAACTATATGAGTTTAGTGGAGAATCAATTAGATCGCAAGATTAAGGTCGTGCGAACCGATAGGGGCGGTGAATATCAATCAACAAGTTTAAATGAACTTTGTGATGAAAAAGGTATAGTACATCAGGTAACTATGCCTTATACTCCTCAACAAATTGGTGTTGCAGAAAGGAGGAATAGGACTTTAATGAAAAATGGTCCGTTCAATAATGGCGCAAGCAAACTTGCCAATCACCTTTTGGGGTGATGCATTATTGAAGGCCGCTTTCATTTTTGAACCGCGTACCCTCGAAATCAGTTAGCTCCACTCCTTATGAGTTGTGGAACCAAAGGTCTCTGACTTAAACATTTTGAAACCTTGGGGTTGTGCATCCTACGCACAATGGTGGGCTAATTGAGTTTGAGTCGAGGGATGTCACTTTCTTGGAAAACAAGTTTCCAAGACAGGGCGAGATAAGTCAGGACTTATCTTTATTTGAGATTTGTGATCAAGAAGGCTTACCTCATTCGAGTGGGAGAATTCTTGGTGAAAACGAAGATACGTTTCAACCTTCACCAATGGATTATACGAATGACGATTATCCTATTCCATACGGGAATAATGATCCAAGCGGGAGAAATTCTAAACGACATTTCAAGTGGGAGTGATATTAGAATTGATCTAACTTCGAGTCAACAAGGACTTGAAGAATCTCAAAATACGATGTAGTAGTCATACAAGGCCGTATTTTGCCCTGCAAAAGACAAATGGATGGAAGCGATGAAGGAGGAATTGAAATCCATGAAAGTTAACCAAGTCTGGGACTTAGTTAACTTACCCAGAGGACATAGAGCAATTGGGAACAAATGGGTTATCAAGATTAAGCATAAGGCTGATGGCTCTATAGATAGATATAAAGCTCGCCTTGTCGCGAAAGGTTTTACGCAACAGGAAGGGATAGACTACGAAGAGACCTTCTCACCTGTTGTGCGTTTTACCTCGATTCGCCTGATTCTGGCAATGGTAGCTTGCTTAAACCTCGAATTACATCAGATGGATGTAAAGACTGCCTTTCTCAATGAAGAATTGGACGAGGAGATCTATATGGAACAACCAACAGGGTCTGTAAAAGAAGGAAACGAACATAAGGTTTGTAAACTTCGTAAGTCCATATATGGTCTTAAATAAATCCTCGAGGCAATGGTATATACGATTTCAAGAAGTTGTCTTATCAAATGGATTTTCTATTTGTGATGAAGATAACTGCGTATATATCAAGAGGATTAAAAGCAATCACGTTATTATGTCTCTATATGTAGATGACATTTTAATAGCCAGAAATGACAAGGGCTTTGTGATGAATATCAAGGCTTGGCTTTCATCAGTATTTGAGATGAAAGGCATATGAAAAGCCGCATATATCCTTGGAGTTAAGATTTCAAGGAATCGTCCGAAAAAAACTTCTTTCTCTTTCACAGGAGACTTATATAAAGAAGGTTCTAGAACGATTTAATATGCAGGACTGCAAGTCCATTGATATTCATATAAGCATATGCGATAATTTATATCTGGAATCGTGTCCAAAGAACCAAAAGGAAAAGGAAATTATGGAAAAAGTTCCATATTCCAGTGCAGTTGATAGTCTTATGTACGCTATGGTGTGTACGAGACCGGACATCTGTTTTGTCGTTGGAAATGGTAAGCTGTTACCAATCCAATACAAGGCGAGTACACTGGAAAGCAGTTAAGAGGATAATGTGTCTTGTAAGATCAAACACATTGATATCTGATACGAATTTGCAAAAGACTATGATAAAACCAAGAAGGTAGACATAAGGTACATATCTACGCATGAGATGATAGAGGATCCGCTAACGAAAGAGATCCCCAGAAATGTGTTTTATAAACACTTATCATCCCAAGGATTGCGTGAGAGCTGAGTTGTACCAATATTCCCATGTCTAAGAAAGATCAAATTTAATAAAAGAATAAGTTCTTTTTCAAACATTGCATATGAATTTCTTGTGAAATGTTTGTGTACATTTTTGAAATCTCAGCTGAATTCTAGTATGTCGGACAGATTGAGGTTGGCTCTCTCACATGAGCAACCGCCTTATTCTATCAGACGGATAGAATAGAGATGAGACCTGTTTAAAGTCAAAATCATCAGACGGATGATTTAGAGTCATGACTTAAACAAAATGGTCGCATGAAAGATCTGCATCATATAGATGCTTACAGAAGATCTAAGAGGATTTTTTTGAAATCCTATCTGTCTAAATGCGGGATGTGAGTCCAAAGGATTATTTGAGTAGAATAAGGGACTCAAAGTCAGACATTGTGGTGTCTGATCATCATCCTTACAACATCATTGAGACATACACTCCCTGGGAAAGGAGCGATGTTGTAATACGTGTTCATACCACGTATGCATTACGACCACTGAGTTAGTAGCAATAGTATTTGCTATTATGTGAGGCTCAAAGGCCATATGGGCCTTAACTCTTACCCTCAAGGACTCCAATTGGTTCCTTTAGATTTGACGAGATGATCGCTATCTTAGCGTGTTACTTATGGGCTATGATAATTCGGCTTGGCGGGGCACGTTAGAAAAGCGAGTCTAGTCAAGATCAGAAGGTTCGCAAGAAGAGGAAGATTGATTTCATATTCACATTTGGACTTTAATGATTCAAAGCTGGCCAGCCAATTGTGATTCAGATGGGATTCAATTGTTGAATATAAAGTATAAGAAATGTGAAGAAATGATCTAGGGTAAAGCATGCGTTGAACTACTCAACTTTGCACCTTCGAGGTCGTTGTGTATCTCTAACAAGTGCACAACAACAGACTCTACGCGCATGACGGTCGCACGGTCTATTTCTCGGTATGATAGATGAAAGAACTAAGAGAAAGACGTTCTCTTACAAATCCCCTCAAGTGTGAGTGGGAGATGTTGGATATGGAAGACGTTAGTACACCCTTGTAGGGGATGTACGAGGGAATACGGACCTCGAACGTCGCGTACACGAAGTCATGCGCAAAGGGAATATGTTCCCTTGCGGAGAGGATCTCTAGATTGATGGGAAATTCGCATTATACGTGCATAAGTGCATGCGACATATGGCTAATAAATGGGTAATATCTTAAGCTTATATTGTACCATGCATATGGTACAACTTAAGCTTATAATATGCCATGTACAATGGTACACCTTAGTTAAATTGTTCCAAAGGAACAATTGCTCCTAAAATAACTACCTTGGGGGCTATAAATAAGACCCAAGGGTTAGCCATTTTCCTTACACTTTTGCATGGCATTCTTGCATGCATTTTCATTCTAGCGAAGCTCTGCCGAAATACTTCCTCTCTCTTTATCCAAGTTCTTAATCTAAAGTAGAGATTTAGATTTTGGATTTAGTAGCCTTACTCCGTTCGTGAGAAGACTCGATCCGTCGTGGCGAATCCGAAGGCGAAGTTCGTAGACTACCGTGCCGCATACGCAAGCGTAAGTCTAAACTTCATTTTTTCGATCCTAACTCTGTTTTGGCAGGATCCTACAGTGTCTTCGTGGAGAGGAGGGTCGTGGGGGTGTCGGGGTGACGCCGTGGCAGAGCAGTCGGAGGCGGAGACGACGGAGACGTTGAGCGGAGCTGGGTTCTTCACGTGGGCTGCCGTCGGCGTGCGAGTGGGTCAGAGACTGTGGCGGGGGCGCTCGGAGGCGGGCGACTTCGTGGCAGTCGAAGAGAGCGGGGAATAGTGGTGGTTGCGGGTTTCTTGAAGGCAGAAGAGTGGCGGAGGGAACCTTCGGGTGGTGACTGTTGAGTATTGGACTCCCCGGATTTGGTTTTGGATGATGAACAAACATAAATATATCGTGAACTAACTCTTTGAGAGCGCAGTTATGGAGATCGTCGCCAAATTTATATGAACATCCAAAGTGACGTCTCAAGACTTCTCAAAGCGCGTGATCGTATGCCTAAAGCTTCATTGAAGCTCAAGGACCATTATTGAAGTCATGAAGATTCGATTGAAGCTTTTGAATACGGTTCGTCAAGTTTATTTAATGTCTTCTAGCTTCATTTTCGTAGAATGTTAAGCCTTGAGTAGGTCTTACGTTTTAATCTTCATAACGCTCATATCTTAGAGCTAGGATCTTAGTAGAAGTCCATACGAACTTTCCCGAAGCTTCGCGCTTCGATTCGCGACTTCTTGTGCATGTTAGTTGGTTCAAGAAGAAGAACCAACCAACTAGATGGTGATCTAGTCGGTCAGCAAAGCTTCTTGAACCGACTAGTTTGCCTCCTTCAATTCTAGCTCACTTACTGTTTACAGTTAGTCGGTCAAAGAAGGTTCACCGACCGACTAGTTGTGAAACTAGTCGGTCAGTGATCCTTCTTAGACCGACTAGTTGAGCCTCTACTGTACATGCCTAGTTACTGTTTAGCGTTAGTCGGTCAAAGAACGTTTGTCGACCGACTAGTTGATGAACTAGTCGGTCAACATTTGTTCTTGGACCGACTAAATCAATTTGTACTCAGACTATTTGTTTTATCTCTTAGTCAGTCTAAGTTCACTCACCGACCGACTAGTTGTGAAACTAGTCGGTTGGCAAGTCTTCTTAGACCGACTAGTTCTTTAAGTCTGAACTTCATCTATTCACTGTTCACCTCTTAGTCGGTTCATGTTGTTTCACCGACCGACTAGTTGATGAACTAGTCGGTCAGTCATCCTTCTTTGACCGACTAGTCTGCTTCAGAATAGAGCCGTTGGAGCATTTAATGCCACGGTTTTCTCTCTCTCTTTCCTCTAACCTATATATACTTGGAGTGCTGCATTCATTGCACTCAAGGCTGATATTAATTGATCTTTAGAGAATCAAAGAGAAGCATTTAATCTTCATTCAAGCTCATTCATTTCCTTTCAATAATCTCTCCCTCACTCTTATTTCAAAAGAGAGATTCATTGATTGTGAGCCTTCCAAGCCAAGTGCTTGATTCTAGGTCACCAACATCCACCTAGGACTCCATTGCTGGTCATCTACTTGGAACTAGGGTTTGGTGCCTTTTCATCTTCCCCAAAATCCGTTTTGCCCTAATTCGTAAGTATACTCAAGGTATAGGGTTTTGTCGGTAAGAATTTCATAATTCATTTACTTCGATATTGTAAGTGTTTTACTCTCGGTTGTGAGAGTTTGTTTGTGATCCCGGGTTGTGGGAGTCACAATTACTTTGTGTATGATTTGGTCTTGTAGAGGTTTATCTACAAGAATTGCATAGTGCAAATCTAGGGTTAGAGGTTTCTAACTCTAGTATCCGGAGGGGATCTGGGTGTTTGGGACGTAGGATCACCGGGAACAAGTCGGGGAGACTTGTGTGGATCCGAACCCGTTAAATTGCTTGTTTGCGATTGCATTTCTTTGTTGTCAATATTTACATTTCCGCATTTCCGCATTGTTGGTTGAGTTTACAAGATAATTAGGAATTATCTTCTTAATTTTTTTAAAGTATTATTCACCCCCCCTCTAGTACTTATGCAGTAGCTACTTAGGGCATTACAGTGACGTGGTGAGGAGCTTGAGTGTGAGTCGGGGTGCAGTGGAGACGGATCTCGGGGCGGGATGGGGTACACGGCGAGGCTGAGTGCGGGCGGAAGATGGAGGAGAGAGGGCGTGGGCGAAGGGGCTTGCTCTGTTTTGAACGGGGAAGAGAGAGAAGGGGTGGTCGGAGCTGCTTGGCTACCGTTGGGTTTTCGTGAGGGGGGGGGGGAAGAAAGTGAAGGGTTAAGAGTTTAAATAGGGGATTTAGAAATATAATAATAATTAGTTTGGTCAAAAGCATTAATTAGGGTAATTAATGATGGTAGGTGGGGATTGACTAAAGATTGGGGGGAAGAATCGGGTAGGGGAGAGGAAGACGTACGTGTTTACACGTTTAAATTGTTGGAGGGTTAGGTAGAGGTTAAGATAAAAAGGTAATTAGTGAATTGTAATTAGTAAAATTTAGTAACGAAATTACGATTTTGTCCATGTAGTTAAACGACTCTGCAAAATTATGAAAACATAGCCACGGGTTCGTATCGTCGAGGATCGCGAATACGAGGTCCATTTCGAAGTTTGAACTACGGAGATACGAGTTTTGAGCCAAAACGTTTAGGTCGCGGGTTTGCGGATTCCATATCGATTTGACTTCAGAAAATTATGAAAATAAAATGGAGATCACTAAATGATCATATAATCTCCTGGTAGAAGTTTGAAATCGTTTTGATAACGTTTATATAGAAAAATAATTGATACGGCTATATCAGTAATAAGTAAATATAAATTATTATATAAATTATTTAGGGGTATTAGCTGGCACTTACACTAATTAAAATAGGCTATAACTATATTGATACTATAAAATAATTTTTAATAAATGATTTTGAAACCAATTTGATATTAAACTCCTAACCAACCATTATAAAATACTTTTAATTTATGAAAATACGTAGAATACGAATATACCCGTACTGATGGATACGTGCCGTCACATCGACGACGATTGCAGGGTGCAGCACCGCCACAACGGGCAATAGGGGCGGAGGCGTCGACCAGGGGCGGCGTTTGGGGAGGCGGCAACTACGTGGTTAGCTGGAATGGCGAACGGGGCAGGGCCGGTGGGGTTCGGGAGGAGTGGATGGCCAGGGCTGTTGCGGTGCTTAGGGAATGACGGGTTTGGACGCTCGTCGGTGTGGGGCGGATAGCGGGGCGTAGCGAGAGGGGCTCGGGCAGAGCTGCGATGCATAGGGGAGGCATTTAGCGGTTGCGGAGGCGCCGGAGAGGGGGCCACCGTAAGAGGGAGAGGGGTTGAGGTCGAGCTCAGTTTCGGCGTTGATGCGGTTCCGATTGAGGGTGTCGGTGAGCGGAGGAGGATGCGGAGGGCTCGGCGGTAACACGACGAAGGCGGTCTGAGTGCTGGAGTTCACAGACGGTGAGCTACTGTTGGCTGGCGGAAGGAGGAAGATGGGATGGGTGAGACGAGAGATAAAGTGGCGGGGGGATTTCTATATAGTAAAATTAAATTTAAAAAACGAACGAACGAATGAATTAATTAAGGTATGTGGTGGGGGTAGTTGAGGATGTTAGTCGGGGGTTAGGGTAGATCATAGATGGGGGATTATAAGTGGAGAGATGTGGATAAGAAGTTAATTAAGTTCAACTAAATTTAACAGGTTTGGCTTACGGTTTTGCCTCTGAAAATAAATGTTTTCGTAAAATTCTAGAAAACTTACCATACGTTTGGGACGATGCGAAATATATGAAAATAATTTTTGTTACATTTTTTGGCAGGCAGAAAAGTTAGTTTCGGGGGCTGAAACTGTTATCCGGTCACGAGATAATTACGAACCCATAAAATAATTAAAATTATGAAAAATACAAAAAAAAATGACAGGAATGATCTAAAACTACTACTGATGGTTTCATGCCATTACACACACATACCAAATTGCTTTACACACATCCCATTTATTTACAAGTTTAACAGTCAAGATTTTCAAGTTTGCCACTCAAAATAATTCTTTTTTAATCTCCCCCACCGTCGACGCCAGATCCTCCTCATACCGACATTGTCACACCCTTCCCTCTTCCTCCTCCTCATCTAGCTCCTATCTTCACCTTTTCCTCCTCCTCATCCTCCATCCAAAGTTACAATGGGGTCGAAGAAAATGAAGAGTTGGCATGGGGCAATGCTACATTGAGCCAGCTGCCGTCACCGCCTCCACACTTCATCATCATCTTTATCTACAAAAAAAATCATGTACAATTAAGTCACTGATAAGGAAGAGATGATGAGGATGAGGATGAGGATGATGAGGCGGCATGATCCCCTCGTCCCCATCGTCCTCATGCTGACATCGCATCCCTCTTCATGCTGCTACCACTATAACTTCATCTACATCTTCTTCACATTCTTTAACTTTTCAACCCTTTCAACAACAAAATCATGCGTAAACATGACGATGTAGACAAGGAAAATGATAAGGGAATGGAAGTGAGACGTCGGTGGCGGCAACTAGGGCTAATGAGTTTTTAGAGTGAGAGAAAGAGAATATGGGAATATTTAGGGAATTAAGCTCCGTATGTAAATTAAATGGGTTGTGTTTTATAAGTTTTAGGTGTGTCAGTAAAAAATTGGCATTTTTGTGTATAGAATTTCACGACAAATGCAGAAGAAGGGAGAGGATGAGAGAAGGAAGAGGAGAGGTCAGTGACGATAGTGACGACGAGGGCTGAGGGGAGACAACGACAACAGATGTGTTGGCAGAAAAGAAGATGACAAGGAAAAGCACGAGGATGAAGCGGGTGCGAGGTTAAAAAAATGAAAAAAAATTGAACGGTAAACTTGTAAACAAATGATCGGTGTGTATATCAACTAAATGCTTGTTATCATCAACAGTAATCTTCTGGATAAATAAAGCTATTTTTTGACACAACTATCTACACTGTGTCTTTACGGTGCATACATGAATTTTTTGTCAAAAAAAAAAATTAGTCACATGAACCTCCATCCTCCACGTGTAACGCGGTATAATTAGGGCCCGTTTCTTTCGTAAACTTTGGGGTTGGAAGTGGGCTTGGACCACTATTCACGTGTCTACTCGCGCACTGTGAGGCATTCTCTTTCCCCAAATTCCGCTCGCGTGTTCCTTTCTCTCCCAAAATTCCGCTCTCCTCTCTCTCCGCCGTGGCAGCCAAAATCGCCCCTGCAAAATCCGAGCTTTTGCTACGATTGTGGGCAGATTCCGCTGTTGTGGGCCCTCTTCTCGCTTGTGGTCACCTCTCTCGCCTCGTTGCTGTTGGTTTCACGCTCAAAACCTAGATCTGAAGATGGGGGTTTGGGGCAAGGAAGTTCGATCTGCTCAGATCTAGGGTTTCGAGGTAAATAACCTAAACATGAGCCATGGCTCTGGGCTGTGGAGTGATTTTTGTTGGTGTTTTTGAAGATCTCACTTGGAGTTCTGCTCATGATCGATTCTTTTGCATGGAAGCTTCAAATCGTGGCTGCCGACGGTGAATCCTACATTGGATATGCCTTGGGGGTGTCACTGAGAACGTTGAAGGCAACGAGGGGGTTTGGGTCTGCCGTTGAAGAGGGTCTGTGATATTATACTTGCTGTCTTTGCAAGCTCAGGTATATTTTCTCATCTTGAGCTACTGTTCTGCCTGTATTGCAACATAAATTGGTGGATTGTGGGTTGCATGTGCTACTGCCCTACTTGGTTGGTATGATGCCTTCAGAGATTGATGTTGGAATGAAAGGCCGATGCAGTCGTAGGCCCAAAGTTTTTTTTTGGTGTATTGATAAGCCCCAATGATGAAGAAATTGATGCTTGGCATGCTTGACCCAATTGTTTGGTTGAAGGCTGGAGGGTTCCATCATTTGTAGGAAGGATAGGGACACTGTGGGGTTTAAATGATGGAGCAACTGCCTAATACCATTGTAATTGACGGAGTAAAATCATTTTTTAACCTGAGGGGTATATAATATTTTACTACAATTAATTTTCTTACGAGAGGAATTTGGGGTAAGAAAAGCCTAACAGTGGGTTCTTGCATGTCAGTTTATCCGAGAGACAAATCATATCTAAATTATTAAAATGTGACGATAGTAAAGAATGTGGGAAAAATGAGGCCCTTTGTTATAGAAAAGCCCGATGATGAAAAGGTGATATGATAGCGATGACCCAATGTGACCCCAAAGATTGCTCTGGATGGCATGCATGTTGGCTCAAATTATTCCCCAATTGTTTTTTAATTTAAGATGGTAATAAGCAGTGAGGTGAGATGGTGAATGATAGGGATGAGTGAACCAAAGTTATATGATTCCAGGGCTACATTAAGGTTCGGACACAAATGAAAAGAAAGACTGTGATTTTCCAAAAAAAAGGGAAAAAATAATTGGGGAATGTATTTGGATTAACAATGGAGTTGCAACCAGAGTGTAACATGAATTAAACTAATTTCTGAGGGCTAAAGCATTCTTTCTAGCATACAGAAATGTCAAACAGTGCAAGATTGGACATGTGAATATTGGGCCAAGCCCACTTTCCAAACCAAAGTTTATGAAAGAAACATGGAACACGTTGTATATGTTTTATATTGTTTTATTTTAACATGTTAAGGTTATTACGGGGAAAAGATGTTACTTTCTGTTAGTTTGCATCATTATCCACTGCACTACTCCATGTTCAAATCATATGTAAGTAATCACTTATGAGGTAAGATATGTTTGATGCAATTAAGGTGGCCATGGATAGAGAAGGAGACAGTCTGGGGATTGATACGTGTACCGCTGCCGCGTCGACATTTGGTATACTCAAGAACAAGTTCAAAATTTTGACTTCAAAGCCGCACTACCCCTTCAGAAGTCAGGTTGATACCGTCCTTGCTTGCACCGTACTTCATAACTACGTCCAAATAGCAGATCCTCATGACCCGCATCTTAATGAAGAAGATGGTGATGAAGGTGACGACGATGGGGATGACATTGATGATCATGGTGACGCCGTTATGGATCTTTCCCAGCAATTGCGTGTTCGTGAACAAACCGAACAGAGGGATGAATGGAAAAGGCGTAGGGATCATATAGCTTGGGAAATGTGGGTGGACTACTGTAACATACATAATAATGGGAACACGGGGGAGCAGGGCCTATGAGCTTCTCCGTTAAATAACATTTAGGCTGATCCTATTTCGTATGACTAGAGTGTGTCTCATTATGTAACATATGATGATTATGACATTTGTTGCATCATGGGTTGGTTGGTTGAAGATAATTTCCTTACTATAGCATGGTTATTAACTTAATTATGCTACATATGATGATTATGACATTTTATGCATCATGTGTTGGTTGGTTGAAGATAATATCCCTACTATATCATGGTTATTAACTTATAATACATGTGGCAGGTATGGATGGGTCATCAAATGCGGGTCAAGGCAGCGACCCAATGCGGGAGGGTCGTGCTCCAGTGCCACAATACTATGACCCTGCCTATATTCCTCAGTGGGGAGAGGTCGATCCACGTCTAGATCCACTTCTGGGCCGCCCTATTCCGAGGAGGTTGAATCCTGCACAATTTCCAGCTCCTACCTACCCAGGAGTTACCCAACATGTGCCATATCATCAATATAACCAGTTTGGCATTCAACTGCCCATGCCAATGTCGATTTCCCCTCAGGCTGACTCAGGATACATGCATCTACTTCAAGCAGGGGAAATGATATCAGTGGGAAGCCATGTAGCTCAAACTGCTGCTGCACGTCCTTTGACCCCTAGTGGAAGGATGCAGTCGACCCAAAGTGGGAATGAACATACGACCGGAAGAGACTCATCTAGAAAGTCAAGCCGGCGAAGCGAAGAGGGGGATGTATTTGTGGATAGCCCAAGGAAAAAAGGCAAGGGTCCTGCATCTTCTAACCGACAGAACGTAGTGTGGACGGCTGAGCATGATGCTTCCCTTATTCCGTTCCTAGCAGAACAGGCTATGAATGGCAATAAGGTCGATAAGACCTTCAAAGGGACTGCTTTCACTCTTGCTGCTGCGTATATCAATTCCTTGTATGGTACAACGTATACAAGTGGGAATGTACGCAATCACATGAAAGCACTACGGACCCGTCTTAAAGATGTCCAAGAGTGCATGGGCTTGAGTGGAGCTGGTTGGTGTGAAAAGACGAAGATGATAACAATGGATCCAGTTACATATGCGACATGGGCAGCGGTATTTACTTATACATACAATATAGGTTTCCTCAGTGTATAATAATTTGAGAAAATATTAAACATGATCATAAATGATCTTATATTTGTGCAGGCAAACTATCGGAAGCGAGACTATGTCAACAAACCTTTACCTTGGTATGATGCACTGGTGGTGATCATAGGGGATGACGCGGCGAAGGGGGATTTCAAGAAGTCGGTGTACGATAACTTCGGCGGCCCGGTTGATGAAGGAGATGGAGAGGACTCCACTCATATTCCATCTCCTACCGATGATGCACCACATGACATCCCCCCAGTGCGTCCACAAATGATTGTAGATCAGCTGGGTCAGGACATCCTACCTCACCATCGGTGGGCAAAAAGAAAAATCGAAGGCGGCCCGTGAGGGATGTGACTGAAGTATTTCAGAACATATCAGACAATGTTGCCTTAGTCGCGCAAGCGATAATGCGCACACAACATAACTGGATGAAGGAGCTTTCAGATAGTGTATATGCTTTTCAGGAGTATCCTAGAGACGTACTACTTATGTTGTATACCCACTTCAGCAAGGATGAATTGGCAGCGAAGAGATTTTTGGCAGTGCCTGCAGATGCAAAGAAGATGATGATGGAGGCCAAAATTGCTGAGATTAAAAGTGATTTAAGGGATGCTGGATATGACTCCAGTGTAGGTCCGTGAACCCGTAGGTTGGGGTTTCATAGGTGCCATGGATGGAAGGTGGATGGTGGTGGTGGTATTTTGGGTGTACAGTGGGTCAGGACTATGCTTATTTTGGTCGTAACAATTATGGAAGATTAAGGGGATTATGTTGGATGTATTTTGGGTGTTACTTGGGAAGGATGGAGTATGGTGGGGCGTTGATGTATTTTGTTTGGACCTTGGGGAAGCAGTAGACTGAAGTATTAGGTACCTTTGATGCCAGGCTTAGTTTATTGTGGTATCTGTATGGTATCTGTTGCCTCCATGCTATATATATGCCTTGCAGTTGCTCCATGGTGTATCTTCATTGGGTTATCTCTTCTCACCCTCTTTTATCAAGTGGTTTCTATGCATTCCCTACTTGATTTATATATATGCCTTGCTTCAGGGTCATTGGTTTATCAGATGAATCTGGGAATTTATATGCCATGCAGTTGGCTCCTTGGGTTCTCTCTTCTCACCCTCTTTTATCAAGTGGTTTCTAAGCATTCCCTACTTGATTTATATATGTATGCATTGATGAGGCACCATGTTATATCTGATGAATCTGGGAATTTATATGCCATGCAGTTGGCTCCTTGGGTTCTCTCTTCTCACCCTCTTTTATCTAGTGTTTCCTATGCATTCCCTACTTGATTTATATATGTATGCATTGCTGAGGCACCATGTTATATCTGATGAATCTGGGAATTTATATGCCATGCAGTTGGCTGCTTGGGTTCTCTCTTCTCACCCTCTTTTATCAAGTGTTTCCTATGCATTCCCTACTTGATTTATATATTTATGCATTGCTGAGGCACCATGTTATATCTGATGAATCTGGGAATTTATATGCCATGCAGTTGGCTCCTTGGGTTCTCTCTTCTCACCCTCTTTTATCAAGTGGTTTCTAAGCATTCCCTACTTGATTTATATATGTATGCAATTATGTATGCACCATGGTATATCTGATGAATCTGGGAATTTATATGCCTTGCAGTTGTGTCATTGGTTTATCTCTTCTCACCCTATGGCAGCCAAGTGTTTCCTATGCATTCTTGAGGTAACAAGATGCATTGCTGTGGCACCATGGTATATCTGATGAATCTGGGAATTTTTATGCCTTGCATCTGGGACATTGGGTTCTCTCTTCTCACCCTCTTTTATCTACTGTTTCCTATGCATTCCCTACTTGATTTATATATGTATGCCTTGCCGTGGCACCATGGTATATCTGATGAATCTGGGAATTTATATGCCTTGCAGTTGTGTCATTGGGTTATCTCTTCTCACCCTATTTTATCAAGTGTTTCCGATGCATTCTTGAGTTACCAAGATGCATTCTTGAGTTCCCTATTTCTTTGATGGTGAAGCCCAATGATGATATTCAGTTTTAAGGAAGGGATAATTATATCACTCTCAGCATATAGGATGGCGGGACTGTGGATACATGCTTGCACCACTCTGTCTGTGTTGCATAAAGATATATGGTCCCTCAATTATTCGGATTTCCTGGCTGCGTAGCTTCGTGTATTAATTCTGCCCCCAATGCAGCAGACATTATGGGTAGGTTCAGCATGTTCCACATCCACGCAACCATATGCATGAAAGCATGATAGAATACAATTTACCTGAGGGCTTCGCATTTTCACTTTCCGACGGTCATCGATATGAGATCTATTTCTTTGATGGTGAAGCCCAATGATGATATTCAGTTTTAAGGAAGGCATACATATATCACTCTCAGCATATAGGATGGCGGGATTGTGGATACATGCTTGCACCACTCTGTCTGTGTTGCATAAAGATATATGGTCCCTCAATTATTCGGATTGCCTGGCTGCGTAGATTCGTGTATTAATTCTGCCCCCAATGCAGCAGACATTATGGGTAGGTTCAGCATGTTCCACATCCACGCAACCATATGCATGAAAGCATGATAGAATACAATTTACCTGAGGGCTTCGCATTTTCACTTTCCGACGGTCATCGATATGAGATCTATTTCTTTGATGGTGAAGCCCAATGATGATATTCAGTTTTAAGGAAGGCATACATATATCACTCTCAGCATATAGGATGGCTGGATTGTGGATACATGCTTGCACCACTCTGTCTGTGTTGCATAAAGATATATGGTCCCTCAATTATTCGGATTGCCTGGCTGCGTAGATTCGTGTATTAATTCTGCCCCCAATGCAGCAGACATTATGGGTAGGTTCAGCATGTTCCACATCCACGCAACCATATGCATGAAAGCATGATAGAATACAATTTACCTGAGGGCTTCGCATTTTCACTTTTCTTCGTTCATCGCCATGAGCTGTGTTTTATTCTGGCCTTCCTTCAATTATAACCCAGCTGAAAAAAGAGGGTGAGAAGAGAGAACCCAATGTCCCAGCTGCAAGGCATATAAATTCCAGATTCATCAGATATACCATGGTTCCACAGCAATGCATACATATATTATATCAAGTAGGGAATGCATAGGAAACACTTGTGTCCTACCTGTTTTCCCATGTTGTATATATTTACATGCCACATGATCTCTTGCATCTCTTTAGTGGTATTTGCTGGAGATGCTGTTTATGAATTTTTTTTTCAGGCGCCCAATGAGGAATGTGTGGCAATGGTACCTATGAATTGGGCAGCATATGAAGCTGACACATATGTTTCCTTGCTTTGGTTCGCTTATTGGGAAGTGGCTGAGAACGTGGGGAATATTTCGAGATGTGACTATAAAAGAGAGGGGCGACACCTCTTTCTATCAAAATCTTACTCATAGCCACATGCCATAAGAAACCAGCAAGGAAACATTAGATAAAATTTATTTCTGAGGTCACCAAATTTTTTTCTTTTTAATTTTATCTGTTTTGTCATACATTTTTTTTGGTTTTCACTAGATTATTCTTATGTTATTTCTAACCCCATATTTCACAATTTATTGTACGTTTTTTGCATGCCTATCTATCATTAATCTTTTCAGGGTAGGTACACATGAGTACCGGGTCCAGCTCCTCAGTTCAGTCCCGTACTAGAGTTGCGCCAGGGGGTGATTTGGATGCAGATCCCGCTGACACGAGGGTTTGCTACTGTGGGCTTCAGGTTGGTAGGAAAACTTCGTGGACCCGAACAAATCCAGGTAGGAGATTTTGGAGCTGTCCCTCGCGCGGTTCACACAAATGCCCCTACTACGAATGGAAGGATCCCGCACACCCAGACTGGTCCACATATGTGATCCTGCAGTTAATGGATGAGCATGACAGAAACCTCACCCGTTCAACTAATTCCACTTCATTCTCGGAAAGGCGTCTATTAGAGATAGAGTCGGGGTTTGCAAGGCTCTTGGGTGGATTTGAGCGGACCAAGTTGAAGATGGAAAGCAACGTAGCTGATTACAAAACAATTAAGTTGGTGTTGTTTTCAATTTTAGGGTTGTTGTTATGTATTTTATTGATGTTGCTTAACAAGAGTGGGTGATGGGAAGATATGTATGCATTTTGACTATGTTCCAAAACCCTAGTTGTTTTATATATGTATGCAGTGCTGGGGCACCATGGTATATCTGAAGAATCTGGGAATTTATATGCCTTGCAGCTGTGACATTGGGTTCTCTCTTCTCACCCTCTTTTATCTAGTGTTTCCTATGCATTCCCTAGTTGATTTATATATGTATGCAGTGCTGTGGCACCATGGTATATCTGAAGAATCTGGGAATTTATATGCCTTGCAGCTGGGACATTGGGTTATCTCTTCTCACCCTCTTTTATCTACTGTTTCCTATGCATTCCCTACTTGATATAATATATGTATGCAGTGCTGTGGCACCATGGTATATCTGATGAATCTAGGAATTTATATGCCTTGCAGCTGTGACATTGGGTTCTCTCTTCTCACCCTCTTTTATCTACTGTTTCCTATGCATTCCCTACTTGATATAATATATGTATGCAGTGCTGTGGCACCATGGTATATCTGATGAATCTGGGAATTTATATGCCTTGCAGCTGTGACATTGGGTTCTCTCTTCTCACCCTCTTTTATCTACTATTTCCTATGCATTCCCTAGTTGATTTATATATGTATGCAGTGCTGTGGCACCATGGTATATCTGATGAATCTGGGAATGTATATGCCTTGCAGCTGTGACATTGGGTTATCTCTTCTCACCCTCTTTTATCTACTGTTTCATATGCATTCCCTACTTGATATAATATATGTATGCAGTGCTGTGGCACCATGGTACATCTCATGAATCTGGGAATTTATATGCCTTTCAGCTGGGACATTGGGTTATCTCTTCTCACCCTCTTTTATCTAGTGTTTCCTATGCATTCCCTACTTGATTTATATATGTATGCCTTGCCGTGGCACCATGGTATATCTGATGAATCTGGGAATGAATATGCCTTGCAGCTGGGACATTGGGTTATCTCTTCTCACCCTCTTCTATCATGTGTTTCCTATGCATTCCCTATCAAGGGGGTAATCTCACCTTGTTTATCATCACCCCAATCTCAACTAACTTCTTCCAACATTCCCAATCCCACACTCAACCAAAGAAACACAAGATTCTTGTGTGGGACCCGCATACACATCCCAATCCCACTTTCCAAACCCATTTCCAACAAAAGAAACACAAAACTCTTCTTTTCTCTCTCCAAAGATTCCACACCCCTCCAAGATTCTCAAAACCCACTTTCAAGCAAAGAAACGGGCCCTTAGAAAATCTCTCTCTTTTTTTCTCTTAGGGCCTGTTTCTTTGCAAGGAAAGCGGCCGAGAAAGTCCTAAAAATCTACTGTTCCCCGTCACTTCTCTCACTGTTCACCAAATTCCCTTTTGATCGTTCCCTCGGCCTGTTTCTTTGCGGAGAAAGTTGAGCGCGATTCCTCCGCCCTCTCTCTCCGACGTGTCTAGGGACTTTCTCGGCTGCGAAATCCCCGGAATTTGTGGGGATTGCAGGCGGGAATCCTTGATTTGGGCCCCGCTGAGATCACCTCACCCCTCTTTCTCGGGCGCGGGAGGCAACCGCCGTCTGATCTTGGTGGTTTAGGGTTTCAAACGGGATTTCTAGGGTTTCAAAGAGGAAGATCTTGCTGAGGTGTGCCAAGCTTAGGGCTTTTCAACGCCGGGGAAGCTTTGTGCAGAACCCTAGCAGATCGGTTATGGTCGAGGTGATTTCTGAACGCCTGCTTGCTCGAAGGTATAATTTCTGAAGCCCTACGTTAACTTTTGGCATTTTCAGTTGATGAACTTGATGAAATGGGTTTTTGATATGTGATTTTTGTACTGAATGTTTGCATGACGTTAGGGTTTCGAAATTCTGTGATTTTTGAAACCCTCTGCCTTGAGCAATATGTGATTTTCTGATGTTGTTGCTTTGGGTGATTTGAAGATAGGGTTTCGAAATTTTGTGATATTGCAACCAATCGCTTCGATGATTATGCGGTTATGAGGTTGTGATTTAGTGGGTGATGCACATTGGTGATGTTATTTTGGGATTTCTCACCCATTTGCTTCGATGAAATTCTGTTGCTTATGATGATGGGAATATGTGCATGATTCTAGTTACTGATCCCCATTTACAACATATGTGAATTAACTAAATCCACATAATCAACGCAAAGAAACAGGCCCTAAGGTGTGCATTATTCCAAAAAGCCCAGTGATGAAAAATAAAAATATGAAGTTGGAATGAGAGGATGGGATAAAGTTATATATGCTGGAGGGCGTGCTTGAAGGTTCCTGTTAATAACATATTTGTGCAAACGAGGGTTTTTCAATTTTTCTGAAGTGAAAGGGGTTATTTTTGAAATATTATAAATGCCTCGATTTCAATATAAAATAACAAAAGATTTGATGAATTTTTTTGCGCATGTCTCATTATTTCAGCTTGGGGTTTTTGTTGTTGTTATGTTTGGAGAATGTAATAAATATGTGGGCCATGGCTCCTACATATGTGATATAGGTATGGAATGGGATGGTCATGGTTAAGTGTTATTGATTTTTTGGGGATTGGGTCATTGATGAATTGTGTGTTTTTTTGGTGGTATTATTTGGGAATTTGTATCACTTTTTTTGTCAAGGCTCATTGTGTCATTTTGGGAATTTGATGTTATTATGTGTGGCTACTTTTAACAATTTTGATGTGCATGGCACCTATCTCCTTGTTGATGTTATGTAATGGGATGATCATGGATAACTGTATAAGACGTTTTGGGAATTGGATAATTGATGAATTCAGTGTTTTTTTGGTTATAGTCTATGGGGCTTCGTATCACTTTTTTTTGGCATGGCTCCTTGTGGCATTTTGGGTTTTTTGATGTTATTATGTTTGGCTAATTTTAACAATTTTTGATGCATGGCACCTAGCTCCTTGTTGATGTTATGGAATGGGATGATCATGGATAAATGTTTAAGAGATTTTGGGGATTGGGTCATTGATGAATTATGTGTTTTTTTGGTTATATTTCAATAGGGGATTTGTCTCAGATTTTTTTTGCTTGTCTCCTTATGTCATTTTGGGTTTTCTCTTTTGGTTGGTTAGGCTAATTTTATCAATTTTTGGTGCATGGCACCTAGCTCCTTGTTTCAGTTTTGGTGTGTTTTGGGCATGTATCCTTGTTGCACAAATGGTGTTAACAGGCAGGAGCAACTGCAACGCAACCAGATGTGTGACTATGATTACAAAATTTATCTGAGGGCCAGTGATTTGGAGTTGCACAATTTTATCTGAAAGGTGTTATTCATATGTAGTATGTTATGAAAATAATTAACATTAAATAAATGTGTTATTCTATTAAGGGTGACATGGATACACAAGGAGACCATTCGGGGTGTGAGTTATGTACCGCCGCCGCAGCTGCAATAACGTTTGTCGTACTAGCCTTACAATTGCACAATTCCGCTAGGCCCGCCCCTATACCCAGAGAGCCCTCAGCTATGCGGGATCTGCATAGGAAATCCCACATGCGGAGAATTTTGTGGGGGTCGGAAAGTAGCTGTTTGCACTACCTACAAATGCGCAGACATGCTTTCATGAATCTTGCAGCATTAATGCGCCAGCGTGATCTTCTCAAGGACACTATTCATGTATCCGTAGAGGAGCAGGTGGCCATGTTCCTTCATATGGTAGGGCACAAGTCAAAGAATAGGGTAATGCAAGTGGATTTCATAAGGGGAGGGGGGACAGTGAGCCGATATTTTAACAAAGTGATGGCGGGACTGTGTGCACTTAGGGATATGTTCGTGAAGCAAGCTCCGAATGAGATGCCGCCGGAGATACTTAATAATCCAAATTGGTTCCCATATTTTAAGGTACGTGTGAGTAGATGTATATGTGGCAGTATAATAAGGATCGCTTTTGTTGCTGCACAGTGTTCACATTTAATATGTTGTAGGACTGCATCGGTCTCATTGATGGGACGCACATAGACGCCATGCTACCATCAAGGCTCGTACCCCGGTTTAGAGGGCGAAAGGGGGTGACACAGAATGTGCTTGCAGCTGTTACCCCAAACAAAAGATTCACATACGTACTGGCCGGGTGGGAAGGATCCGCAAATGATTTTACGGTCCTGAAAGATGCATTGTCTTTACCACCCCCCCCCACTGGGGCTGCGAGTGTACGAAGGTAATATATTAAAATTAACATATAACTAAGTTTTACGTATCTCAGATAGCGTCTGAACAGAAAACTGGTTGCCTTTGTATGCATGTAGGTAAATATTACCTTTGCGATGCTGGATATACTACAATGCCAGGATTCATATCTCCATACAGGGGAGTTAGGTACCATTTGAAGGACCATACTGATCGGGTTCCGCGAAATCGACGAGAGCTATTCAACCTATGCCATTCTACATTAAGATCAAAGATAGAGTCCACATTTGGTATCCTAAAGAACAAGTTTAAAATATTGACAGCCAAACCGCACTACCCATTCAAGACACAGGTCGCTACCGTCCTATAGTGCACTGTTTTGCATAACTACATCCAAATTGCAGATCCTCATGACCCCCACCTTAATGAAGAAAGTGATGGTGTTGAGGAGGAAATAGAGGGTATCGATGAGAGGGATGACGATGTTATTGATCTATCCCAACAGGGTACTGTTCGAGAACAAACCGCACAACGGGATAGATGGAAAATGCGCAGGGAGCAGATGGCGTGGGATATGTGGGTGGACTACTGTAGCCTAAATAACAACGGGAACACTGAAGAACATGGCCTATGAGTTTGTCGTAGTATTTGCTTACCTTGTCTGAACAATTTACTTATGTCCTTGATTATTGCATTACGGTTGGTGTGTTTAGTATAACAATAGTTGCATGCTTTGGGTGAGCGTTGTAAACATTTATAATTCTGTATTTTTCCACCATTCGGCTTCATTTCACTGATGTTTATTGTAAAATTATGTTGTTTAATTTTCAGAATATTGATGTTGTAGGGATGGAAGGATCTAAAAAATCAGGGCATGGGGGCGAGCCATCCCCGGATGGGAGTGAACCGATGTATCACGTATATGAAAATCATTATGGGACACAACGTGGAGAGGCCGAAAGGAGGGTGGAACCCCTTCTCAACCGGCCAATTCCTATGCGGGTTCCTCATAACCCCTACCAAATGCTTGGGTTCCAATCTGGTGCAGCTGGAATGCCGTATCAACAGTATGGAACTTACAGCTTGCCCTTGCAAATGCCCATCTCCCCTCCAATGCAAATGCCCATGTCTCCTCCATTACAAATGCCCCTGTCTATGCCCTCGCAAAGTGGACATGGGTATATGCATATGCTACAAGGGGGAGACATCCCCAATTTCAGACCCCCCTCGTCTCATGGTGCATTCGCGATGCACACGCCACCAAGTGGCACTGAAAGAACACCCGGCAGTGACTCCTCGAGGAAGTCGAGCCGGCGTAGTGAGGATGCCGAGGGTTCTGTCTCAAGTCCAAGCAAAAAGCTGAAGCAACCATCCTCTTCGTCACAGCAGAACAAAATTTGGAAGCCCGAGCACGATGCCACCCTTATTCCATTGCTAGCTGATCTTGCACGTCAGGGCCTTAAGGTCGATAAGACCTTTAAAGGGGCCGCCTTCAATGCAGCTGCAGCGGAAATCAATAAAACTCATGGGACGACGTTCACTAGTGGTAATGTGAGGAACCATATGAAATCATTGAAGACACGTCTCAAGGATGTTTACTCTTGCATGGAAATGAGTGGTGCGGGCTGGGATGCTGAGAAGAAGATAATTGAGCTGGATCCTGAGACTTTTGACACGTGGGCGGCGGTAATTACTTCTATCTTATACATAGTCTACCTACCAGAACATAAAATATAAATATGAATATGGTATATTCATATATTATCTGCTACTCGTTCAGGCGAACCCTCGGAAGCGCGCGTATGTCAACCAACCAATACCATGGTTTGATGATTTGGTTGTCATCATTGGGGATGACGCTGCTAGGGGGGATATGTCATGTTCCTTGTTCGATAGCTTTGGAGGCCCATTTTCTGGAGGGGAAGGTGAGCCCGTAACGCCTGACCCTACACATATTCGTACTCCACCCCACGATGTCCCTGAGGACATCCCCACCCAGGCTTCGACAGGAGAGTGTGCACATGGGGGGACAAGAAATACTACCCCACCCTCGCTGGGGAAGAAGAAACAGCGGCGCCGCGCCGTGAGGGAGGACCCGGATGTAATGCGGGAGATAGCAATCAATGTGAAAGAGGTCGCTGAGGCTATTAGGAGTGCACACTCCCAGCCCCACTGGACTGAAACTCTTGCACATAGTGTGTACGCGTTTACGGAGTACCCTCACCACCTCCTGTTGAAGTTGTATCAAGATCTTAGCATTAATGAGCTGGGTGGGCGTCAATTTTTGGCCGTGCCACAGCAGAGTCGAAAGCTTATACTTGAAGATTTAGTGGCAAAAATGAACAGTGACTTGAGGAACGCTGGATATGGTAGCGGAGATGGCGTCGGATAGATATGAGAATGGGTGGATTATAAGGTATGGTGGTTGCGTGGGGAGTAGAGGTCGTTGGGGTTGGGTATGTTTTGTATGGGTACGTATGAAACATATTGGCATGGCGCATTGCTGTTTTTTGTGTGGCGTGTCTCCTAGATGCTTTATGTGTGTGAATGTGAACAATGTGACGTAGGCTAATGGGTGCAGGGTATGTGGCATGTCTACATAATGCTGGGTGACTTGATATGAAACATATTTGCAATGCTCTATGGTTCAATTTTTTGGTTAATGTCTCACTTTTGATGATTTGGCTGCATGGTACATATTTTGGTATATTTTATCCATGTTGTTTTTTGTTGTTATGTGATACATATGGGAAGGGCCTACTGGTGCAGGTTTTGGGCCATGTCTCCATGTTGCAGTGTGTGATATTATGAAACATAAGTGGATGGCTCCTATTATCAGATTTGGTTTATGGCTCCTTGTAGATGTTTCCCTATAAGCCCAATGATGAAGATATGTACATGATCCCTGTGTCCATGGGATATGAAAAAGATAGGTGGATATAGGCTGGATGGTTCCACTATCTCTGCGTGTGTGTTATGTGATGGAGCAACTGCTTATGACCACCAAGATTTATTGCTAACTAAACTTTCTTCCTGAGGGCTACAAAATCATATATGTTTCTCAATGTGCACCGCAGGACCAATGTGCAAAGCCCCAAAAAAATGAAATTGGCAAAAAAATCACATATGTTTCAGCCTTATGATGAATAACATATAATGATCACTTTGTCCCTCGGTTATGAAGAAAAAGTTGTATTAGGTGTGAAGGTTCATTAAAAATGAGCAACCGCCTAATACATACTGAAGGCTTATAAACATGTTACCCTGATGGCTTAGAAACATATGTGATTTTTTCGCAGTTTTGTTCTCTGATGGGGCATTGGAAATTGGTGTTGCTGTGAACATTGAGAAACATATGTGATTTTTACCCAGTTTCATTTTCTGGTGGGCCATTGAACATGGGTGCTGTTGTGCACATTGTGAAACATATGTGATTTTTTAGCCAATTTCATTATTTTGTGGGCTTTGCACCTTGGTCCTGCTGTGCACAATGTGAAACATATGTCATTTTGTTGGCAATTTAATTTTTTTGATAATCATATGTGATTTTGTTTCCCACTTTCAGTGTTCTGGTGGCTTGGCACAATGGTCCTGCTGTTCACACTTAGCAACATATGTGATTCTTTAGCCAAGTTCATCTTTTTGGGTGATATGCACATAGGTCCTGCTGTGCACAATGCGAAACATATGTGATGTTGTTGCCAATTTAAGTTTTTTTTCCCACATATGTGAAATTTTTCCCAATTTCAGTATTTTTTTTCTTTTCACATTGGTGCTGATGTGCACAATGAGAAACATAGGTTATTTTTTAGCCAAATTAATTTTTTGGGGGTCTATGCACATATGTCCTGCTGTGCACACTGAGAAACATATGGGATTTTGTTGCCAATTCAATTTTTTATATACATATGTGAATTTTTTAGCCAATTTCATTTTTTTGGGGGGCTTTGCACCTTGGTGCTGCTGTGCACACTGAGTAACAGATGTGATTCTTTTCCCTCTTTCAATTTTCTGCTGGCTATGCACATTTGACCTGATGTGCACAATGAGCAACATAGGAGATTATTTAGCCAAGTTCAGTTTTTTGGGTTCTATGCACATTGGTCCTGCTGTTCACAATGAGAAACATATGTGATGTTGGTGCCACTTTCAATTTTTTTTGCAACATATTTGACTTTTTTCCAAATTTCAGTATTTTGTTTTCTTTGCACATTGGTGCTGATGTGCACAATGAGAAACATAGGTTATTTTTTAGCCAAATTAATTTTTTTGGGTTCTATGCACATATGTCATGCTGTGCACACTGAGAAACATATGGGATTTTGTTGCCAATTTCAATTTTTTTATATACATATGTGAATTTTTTAGCCAATTTCATTTTTTTGGGGGGCTTTGCACCTTGGTGCTGCTGTGCACACTGAGTAACAGATGTGATTCTTTTCCCTCTTTCAATTTTCTGCTGCCTATGCACATTTGACCTGATGTGCACAATGAGCAACATAGGAGATTATTTAGCCAAGTTCAGTTTTTTGGGTTCTATGCACATTGGTCCTGCTGTTCACAATGAGAAACATATGTGATGTTGGTGCCACTTTCAATTTTTTTGCAACATATTTGACTTTTTTCCAAATTTCAGTATTTTGTTTTCTTTGCACATTGGTGCTGATGTGCACAATGAGAAACATAGGTTATTTTTTAGCCAAATTAATTTTTTTGGGTTCTATGCACATATGTCATGCTGTGCACACTGAGAAACATATGTGATTTTGTTGCCAATTTCAATTTTTTTATATACATATTTGAATTTTTTAGCCAATTTCATTTTTTTGGGGGGCTTTGCACCTTGGTGCTGCTGTGCACACTGAGTAACATATGTGATTCTTTTCCCTCTTTCAATTTTCTGCTGCCTATGCACATTGGACCTGATGTGCACAATGAGCAACATAGGAGATTCTTTAGCCAAGTTCAGGTTTTTGGGTGCTATGCACATTGGTCCTGCTGTTCACAATGAGAAACATATGTGATGTTGGTGACACTTTCATTTTTTGAGCAACATATTTGATTTTTTCCCCCACTTTCATTTTCCTTGTTGTTTTGCACATTGGACCTGCTGTGCATACTTAGAAACATATGTAATTCTTTAGCCAATTTCATTTTTTGGGGTGCTATGCACATATGTCCTGCTGTGCACAATGAGATACATATGTGGTTTTGTGGCCAATTTCAAATTTTTTAGAAATATATGTGAATTTTTTTAGCCAATTTCATTTTTATGGGGGCTTTGCACATTGGTGCTGCTGTGCACACTGAGTAACATATGTGAATTTTTTCCCTCTTTCATTTTTGGTTGGTGCATTGCCCTGTGGCTGATCCTAGCCCAATGATGAAGATAATTAGCTGATCCCCTTGTCCCTCGGGTATGAAAAAATAGGTGGTTATAGGCTGGATGGTTCCATTACAAATGAGGGGGAGAGATGTGATGGAGCAACTGCTTATGTCCACCAGGATTTATTGAAAAATTAACTTACATCACCTGAGGGCTTATGTATATCATAAACACAAACAACTACATTGAGCCATGCCCCAAATATTGACCCTATGAGCCATTCACATATGTTTCAGCCTGCTGATGATGAACATATATATACTGTTCAATTTGTCGCTATGTTACGATATTGCCTTTTTTCTTTTACTTCTGAATTAAGCCAGGTGGTGTATTCTTACGCGGGGTTGTCACTGTCTGTAGGTACGCTGCTTCCCCCATTTTTCATTTCATTGTTATATCTCTTTAAATCATTATTCAAGTTAATATTTTTTTTTCTTGCAAGGTTAAAATGAGCACCGGTTCCAGCTCTTCTATTCAATCCAGACACAGATTTGCTGCAGGCGGGGAGTTGGCGGCTGATGATGAGGACTTCAAGATTTGCTACTGTCGGCTCAAGGTTGCCAGGCGGACATCATGGACCCGAAAAAATCCCGGCAGGCGCTTTTGGAGCTGTCCATCCCGAGTTAATGGATGCAACTTCTACGAATGGAAGGATCCACCACACTCCGACTGGTCAACCTATGTGATACTTCAGTTGCTGGATGAGATTGAGAGAGGCCCCACCAATGCTCCCTCGTCCACATCGTTCTCGGATCGGCGGCTTTTAGAGATAGAGGGTCGGTTGGCCTCGCTCGTGGGGCGATTTGAGCGGACCACTGTGAGAATGGACTCCGTGAAGTTGGTTTTGTTTACGCTCCTAGGTTTGATGTTAGTTGTGTTATTGTTGATTATACACAAGAGTGGTTGATGTTAGTCTGGTTACATTGTAACACTTTATATTTTTTGGTTGTTTGTTATGCAAACTGAGACTGTATTATGAATATTATATGTCTTCTGTATATGCTGGGTTCATGTGTTATGTTAAATAGGATTGTGATTTCTGTTGTATGCTGTCTCTGCAATTCAGTTGTACTTTTTAGAATTTAAGCATGTTGGAAATGCAAGGGATAAGTGGTTCGGTTGCTTGATTTGTGGGTATTGCCTTCGGTTATATTTATTAGCCGAGAAATGAAATTTAATAATTTTTAATTATTAAATTCGGTATTTTAATTTTGTTGTTTGATGCGCAGGATTTAATTATGAGTATGTAATAGATATTTACTTAATAGTTAATATTTAGTTAACTAATAGTTATTAGTTTAGTTAATTAACGGATTTTTCTACTTCATATTTCCTTAGGGGGGTTATTCTCACCTCATAACACTATAACTCTCTTCCCAACAATCCACATCCAACAATCCCAAACACACTTTAACCCAAAGAAACACAAAACTTTACTATGGGCCCCACAAACAAATCCCACAACAACTTTCCCACCTACTTTCTACCAAAGAAACACAAAACTCTATTTCTCTCTCCTCAGGAATCCAACATGGATTTACTATTCACAACAGTAAATCCCAATTCACTTTCAACCAAAGAAACAAGCCCTTAGTGCACGTTGCGGGCATCGGACGGGTACAAATGGTAACGGGCGAAACACGACCGGATTTTCGCTTGCAATTCTCTTTCACACTCTCGCTCATCTCCCCTTTCTCTCTCCCTCCCGTTCTCCATTATTCATCTTCCTTCATCCTCAGATCTGAGATCTGAAGCGAAATCCTATAATCTGATCCAAAACCCTAACACTAACACTAAGATACCGAAATTTAACCCCCCAATGGCTCTCAATCTCCGCCAGAAGCAAACCGCCCAGATCATCCGCATGCTCAACCTCAACCAATCGCCGCCCCCGTCCTCCGCCGCCGCCGCCACGGCCTCCGTCGCCGCTGCCACCACCACAGTCTCCGTCTCCGGCGAGGTCTACAAAATCCTGATCCTGGATCACTTCTGCCGCGACATCCTCTCGCCCTTGATCCACGTCAAGGACCTCCGCAAGCACGGCATCACCCTCTACTTCGTCATCGAGAAGGAGCGCCAACAGGTCCCTGACGTCCCTGCCGTCTACTTCGTCCAGCCAACACCGGCCAACGTCGGCCGCATCGCCGCCGACGCCGCCCGCTCTCTCTACGACTCCTTCCACCTCAACTTCTCCTCCTCCCTTCCCCGCCCCCTTCTAGAGACCCTAGCCGCCGAGACTCTACAGTCCGATTCCGTCCACCGCATCGCCAAGATCTACGATCAGTATCTCGAATTCGTAACACTAGAAGATAACCTCTTCTCGCTTGGGCAGAAAGACGTCTATGTTCAGATGAATGATCCCTCGGCCGGAGAGCCCGAGATCCAGTCGATCGTGGACAAGATTGTCGGCGGATTGTTCTGCGTTCTTGCGACTCTTGGGGTTGTCCCTGTGATCCGCTGCGCCCGGGGCGGGCCTGCTGCTATGGTTGCCGAGGCGTTGGATACCAAGATTCGGGATCATTTGGTCACAAAAAATAATCTTTTTTCGGAGAGCGGCGGGATGGCGAGTTCATTTCAGAGGCCGGTGTTGTGCCTGTTCGACAGGAATTTTGAGCTGGCCGTTGGCGTGCAGCATGATTGGAGTTATCGGCCGTTGGTTCATGATGTTCTCGGATTGAGGTTGAATAGGGTGAGCGTGGGGGAGAAGGGTACGGGTGTAGCTGGGATGAAGTCGTATGAGTTGGATGGGATGGATTCGTTTTGGGTGGCAAATAGCTGGTCGCCGTTCCCAAAAGTGGCGGAGGAGATCGAGTTGCAGTTGGGAAAGTATAAGCAGGATGTGGATGAGGTGAACAGGAGGACTGGCGGGAATGACAATGGGGAGGTGGAATTTGACGGGACGGATTTGATTGGAAACACAAAGCATTTGATGAATGCGGTGAATTCTTTGCCCGAGCTCACGGAGCGGAAGAAGGTGATTGATAAGCATACAAATATTGCAACGGTGTTGTTGGGTGAGATAAAGGAGAGGTCTTTGGATTCGTACTGCACCCTTGAGAATGATATGTTGACAAAGGCAAGTGCGGATAGGGGTGCTTTGCTTGGGCTGCTAAGAGGGAAAGGAACCAAGGTTGATAAGATTCGGTTGGCGATCACATACCTTCTTTCTGTGGAGACGACACCGCAATCGGAGTTGGAAGCAATCGAAGCAGCATTGAAGGAGTCCGAGGTTGATACATGTGCATTTCAGTATGTGAAGAAGATAAAGTCGTTGAATTCATCGTTGGCATCTTCTATGAGCTCAGCAAGTAAGAGCAATATCGTGGATTGGGCTGAGAAGCTTTACGGGCAATCAATTAGTGCAGTGACTGCTGGCATGAAGAATCTGTTGTCAGGCGGGAGGCAGCTGGCATTGACGAGGACGGTGGAAGCGCTAATGGAAGGGAAGCCGAATCCCGAGGTGGATTCTTATTTGTTATTTGATCCGAGGGCACCCAGGTCTGGTTCCGGGGCACAGTTGAAGGGGCCATTTAAAGAAGCTATTGTTTTCATGATAGGTGGTGGAAATTATGTTGAATATAGGAGCTTGATGGAGTTGGGACAGCGTTCTCAACCAGCGAAGCATGTGATATATGGGACTACGGAGCTTCTTCATGGAGGGGAATTTGTGCAGCAGCTCACAGTTTTGGGACAAAGGATGGGATTGGGAAGCAGTGTTATCACTCCATCCCAATGAGGGACATCAAATTTGTTTATCTGGTGTTTCCTGTTTTTAGTTGGGCTGAAATATAGAATTCATGTGTAGGAAAATGGTGGGTATTTTTTTTTGGCCCCTGGACACATATTACCTGCCCAACCTCGGTGAAGATTATATGTGCATTCTTCATTCTGACAGGAAGTATGATTTGGAGGTGCTTTTGAGCTATTTGGCTAGCAAACATTTATATAGTTATGGTTTCTCAAAGCATGCTTTAATTGTCTTGTAAATCATTTGGTTTTCTGGAACCTGTTTGATAGTTGATGTCGTATGTGTGCATCGTTTCTTTACAGCCAGTAAATTATCTTTTTGCTTCATTATACTCTGAGCGGCTTCATTAGAGTCTTTGGTATTCAGAAGAATAAACTTTGGTGCTGGTTAAACTTTTTAAAAAATATAATCATATTGTTTCCTTTATATGTTTTTGAAAGTAGGGTTTCTTTACTGGTTTATTTTTCCTATAGTGGTTTATGGCATGAAATGTTTTAACCATGATAACAGAACTGCAGGGAGGGACAGAGACCTTTTTGGGATACTAAAAGGATGGTGCAGATGATCATACGCGTCTGAATATGCAGTTGTCAGGATCATAGCTCTTCACAAATCCATGGTGTTGGGAAAAGGAGATTAAAATGTTGTGAATGCATGAATGATATCTTTGTCCAGGTTTGTTTCTATGATGTGTTTGCTTCTGTTATTTGGATCTTCGTTTCTTGTATTTGTTTTGAACTTTTTAGCACTGTGACTATTGAGGCCTAGATTTTTTATATGTAGTATATCAACTGATGTGATTTCATTTCCAGTCCGCATCATAATGTTTATGATATATCTTCAGCTATCCGGATAGGAATACTTGAAGAAAGAATTTTGTATCATTTGTATTCATTTGTTTCCCAATTTGTGGGATACTAAAGGATGTTGCAGATGATCATACGCGTCTGAATATGCAGTTGTCAGGATCATAGCTCTTCACAAATCCATGGTGTTGGGACAAGGAGATTAAAATGTTGTGAATGCATGAATGATATCTTTGTCCAGGTTTGTTCCTATGATGTGTTTGCTTCTGTTATTTGGATCTTCGTTTCTTGTATTTGTTTTGAACTTTTTTGCTCTGTGACTATTGAGGCCTAGATTTTTTATTTGTAGTATATCAACTAATGTGATTTCATTTCCAGTCCGCGTCATAATGTTTATGATCTATCTTCAGCTATCCGGATAGAAATACTTGAAGAAAGAATTTTGTGTCATTTGTAATCATTTGTTTTCCAATTTGCCCTTTATGAAAATGCAGAAAATATTGACATCAAGATAGATGCTATCTTGTTATCTGTGTAGTAAAGAATTATACGAGAGCGAAAAAGAAAAGAAAAGACATATAATTAGATAACATTCATAGTAAACAAATCCACATCAAATATGTTGCAGAAGAATGGTAGGCACACCATGACACACCAATGGACACTTATTTAAGTTCTAAAGAATACACTGAAGATGCAAGCATTTGTGTTTGAGACATACGTCCGACACATGTGACATCATCTGACATGATATGGCTTCTGACAAAAGTGTTCGTGCTATCTAGGTATGGATATATTCAAGATCCCGACTATCTGCACCGCATGAAATGGGTGCAGTTCTCTTTTTATCCGTTTATGGAAAATAAATACCACTTTGATCTGACTTTAGGTCTTATCAAAACAAAAAATCACCCAGTTTAAGTAAAAAATGCAGTCTGCACCGCATTTCTTGCGGTGCAGACAGCAATTATCATATTCAAATGTCAAATCAAATATCGTCTAGCGTATTGAAACATGGCCCTGACTATCTGCACCGCCATGATGGCGGTGTAGACAAATTTTTTTGTTATAAATAGAAAAACCGTCACATCGATGTGACAGTTTTTCTATTTATAGCAAAAAAAATGTGTCTGCACCGCAATTTTTACGGTGCAGATAGCAATTCACTTGAAACATTTAATTTGCCTCTGCTATACAGGTTATACCTGCAGGGAGAGTCTTCTTTTTGTAAAAATCAGAGGCAATGAATTTTGAAGAAAGGTTAGGGATTCTTCTCTTCCTTGGATCTATTATTTACAGTACTATATTATTGTTAAACACCGTTTACATAACATATAATGCACCTCAACGCTTTCCCCGAAGCTGGAGCATGTACGTCACATATGCCTAGCTTGTCACAAAGATAGTTCAAATTTTCCTTTTCTAAAGGCTTGGTAAATATATTCGCCAGTTGATTTATATCCAACATGTTCCGTTTCCATCACCCTGTAGCATCTCAATGTGTTCTATCCCATCATAGAAGACATGGTTGTTAATGATGTATCTAGCAACATTGTTATCGTGATACAACCTTGTAGGAGACAGCCAAGAAGCCTACCTCAGAAAGTAGCTGCTGGATCAATACCAAATCACATATGGGGTTGACTACGAGTCTTACACTCTGGTTGAATCCAACAAGGAGGTGAGACAATTATTTGTGCATGTTGAAGGATTTCATGTCTCTTCTAAAGGCCAAATGACAGTAGGCAGAGGGTGGAAATTCTTGGCTGTGGTGTTGGTAGTGGGCTAGGTATGGTTGTTGGCTGAGGGGAGGAAGGTTTAGATTTCATGAATCCATATAAATCGATTCCGTCCAAATCTGTTTCTTTGGGTGGTTTTGATCGTTTCCATCATTATGTGAATGAACTCATGCACCTTATGACATCAACATCTGAAATGGTGAGAGAATTCCAATAGTTTTGGTTGATGTTTTATTTTGTCATTTCTGTGCAAGTTGTAGTCGAAATCTTTCATGTTCCATTTATTGATTGATGTTTTCTGTTGGATACAACTGATCAGAATGTCTTATGCCACAGCAGCTCACAATGACAAACAGATTCTGCAAATATTTCCCACAAAGCATCAATGACATAATAAAAGGCATGGCTGAGAATCTAAATCTAGCTTTCTTATATGCATTTTGTGGAAATACCCCACTTCAGTGAAGTTTACGGCATTCAAACCTCAGTTTCTGAAACTCCATTGTGGCATCCAAAAACTCCATTATTTGCGCAGGAAACCAAAGTTGTTACGTGATGGCAACTGGCTAACCGATTGTTTCTCATTCTCCCAACAAGCAGATCAAGTCCCCCCCCACCGCGTGGGCCCCAAGAGAAACGACCCCTCGGCTTATCACAATCTGTGGGGCCCCGACGAAACGCCGATATTTATACGTCGCAGGTGACCACTACAAAAATGGAGTGCGTCTACTTGCATTTTTCTTTTGATATTAATCTTTCCCGCCGATATTTATGCGTCTACTCGGATTTGGTTTGAAATCTGTTCTTTTTTATCAGGTTTGAGTCGGATTCGGGTTTTAATGATTTTTTAAGTGATAACTTCATTTACACTATCTTGCAAAGTTTACTATGCACACACCTCCAACCTCATTTAACTCAAGATTACAAAAGGAAATTGCTATATGAACCGAATATTCGGTGTACTGATGGGACAAGTTCCCAAAAATGGAATGAAAATCAATTTATAGGCCTCAGATCTCTCTCTCTCTCTCAAATTTTTCCACCCTAGGCGAACTGTCACCTCCCTGCACCGAAGCAGGGGGTGTACACAGTCGGTGCCTTACAAAAACCCATGTGCGGTGTGCCCATTACGTGTCGTATCCATGTTCCTCACAAAACTTTTGCTTGCTTTCCTAACAAATATATAACTAACAAAAGGACCACTTATGCAATTAAACAATTTCATATAAACTGACAAAAGGACCACTTCTGTAATTACACAATTTACCCGTCCTTTCCAAAGAAAAGAGAGAGCCTCTTCTAATTCCGGCCGTTCCTTTTTTCGGCAAAGAGAGAAAAAAATGGGAAAAAGAGAGGAAAAAATTCCCATTTCAATTAAAGTTTAAATTTCAGCATTAAGAATCCATAATAAAGGCCAAAAACATCTCAATCCCAAAGACCTCTCAAATCCTCCAAAGTCCTCTCATTTTCGCTCTATCAAGGTGGATGGATTTAAAAAGTTGGAATTTTTCGGGAGAGCTAAAAACGGAGAGCTTTTTTCCTGAGGAATGGCATTAATCTCTAGAACCGAACATTCTCTGCTGATGGCCTTTGTTTTCCTTCTCGTTGTTGCTTTTTCATTACCTCATTCTGATGCTAAGCAGCTCCACGCCTCAGGTTTTTTTTTTCCTAACCTCATTTTATTTAGTTATTTATTTTGCCGGCAGGTATTGTTTAATTTAATTTTATGGTAAAATTTAAGGAGAAATTGGTTACATCTGTTTACAAAATGGGTTGGTTTGGGTCTGAACTTTTTTCAATTTTAAGGTTCGATCATTTTTTGTGAAATGTGTATTTTTGTTTGAATTAACGTTCTAACCAGCATTATTAATTAATTTATTTATGGCGTGATTATGGGTTTTAAGGAAGGATTATATGGATAAATTCACAAGAAAATGAATCAGGGATTTTTCCAATTGCTTAAAAATGATACACTGTGGAGCAGGGAAATCTTGTTCTTTTTTATATCTCTTGATTATCTCAACTCAGGTTTTTTTTCCTTTTCATTCCCTTTTTTGTGGATGTCAGTTTGAGTTCAGTCTAGACTATGACAGGGTAGAAATATTTGATGAAAGAATTTGATACCTTGGGGATCCTTTTAGTTCCTCATTGCACCTTTAACTATGGAAAAAAAGCATTTGATTTAAAGATGCATTCTTCATGTTAACATTAGAGTTGATGTCTTCATAACTGAGAGTCTTCTAAAATTTGTAAATTGTAATTAATCTCATTGATGTCTACTTGTTTATACGCCACGAGCACTGCACATCTTTTGTGCTCTAACTTCGGTAAATTCGAAGAACTGGATGATTTTTTCGTTGTCGTTGTTGTATGCATGGAGGTGAATTTATTTCTTACGTGACATAGGAAACAATGGGTTGGCCTTGTCAAGGAGGTTGATTGCCGAGGTATCTGCCGGGCCATTGGTGGACAACTCCTCCTTCATCCTAGCCGCCGATAGGACAAACAGGAGAGACCCTACGAATGGATTCCAACGCTATACGGGTGGTTGGAATATAAGTGAACCACATTATTGGGCTGTGAGCTCTTCCTCGAAATTATCTAGATTCTAGTCCCCTTGTTTGTTTTGTTAAATTACATTTCTCATATGATTTTTCCATATCTTTGACAGTCTGTAGGTTATACTGCGGATCCCCCGCTTATCATCGCCCTCGGTTGGTTCGTGCTCTTCGGGGTGGCTTTGTTTTTCATGTGCTGCTTCTATTGTTGCTGCAGACAAAGATCTTATTCTTACTCTCGCACTGCTTATGCTCTCTCTCTTGTCCTCCTCATTCTATTCACCTGCGCTGCAATGTGAGCTTTTCTTGTATTCTGGTGGCTGTCCGTTCTTAAATTACTCCTTATGGTTCTTCTTACCATATCTTTGTTTTTGAATTGTGATTCTTATGGTTCTAACATCATTCAAGTTAATCTAAAATGCGTTATGCGTGTATCCAGTATCGGATGCTGTATTTTGTACAGTGGTCAGGGGAAGTTCCACCACAGCACCTCAAAGACTTTGGATTATGTGGAGGGCCAAGCAGACTATACTGTGGATAATTTAAGGAATTTCTCAAGTAGTCTGGCTGCTGCTAAAAATGTTGACGTGGACAATATTTTTCTTCCAGCTGATGTCCAGGGCAGAATTGATTCCATCCAGAAGAAGCTTAATACATCAGCAAATGAGCTTTCTTCTCGGGCATCTAGCAATTTGGAAGATATTGACAATGTTTTGGATGCTGTGTATGTAAAGTTTTTGCTTTTTAATATCGTAGGATATGTACTGCATAACTTGTCTCTCTCTCTTTTTTACTAACCTTCATATTGCAGGCATATGTTCTTGGTCATTGTTGCTGCTGTGATGCTTGTTTTGGTATTTCTTGGATTATGTATGCATATGCACTAGCAAGTCACTTCAGAAAATACTTTTTTATAGGTTGCCTTTTCTGATTTAATGTTATAATCGTGTCTTTTTCAATTTTTTGGGCAGTGTTTTCTGTACTTGGACTGCAATTTTTAGTCTACATGTAAGTTAATTGATACACCATTATCATTCACTTATAATGCAATTTAATGCAATTTTTTGCTTTCCTGCCCCTAAATTCTTTCTGTAAACTAACTTCGCGAATCAACTTTGCTACTGGCTTCTTCAGCTTAGTGGTCATTGGATGGATTCTTGTTACGGGTACACTTATTCTATGTGGTGTTGCGCTTCTTTTCCACAAGTAAGTGCCATAATCTTCTTTTAATGATTAGTTTGTACTGAGAGACGGAACAAGGAAAAACATTGAGAGGGACTATAAAAACTTATTGGTTGGAGAATGGCAGGCTTGTGCTTCAGTATAAATTGATAACAGTAACTTCATTACAAAAAAAATCAGGAGATTAGGGATTTAAAATTGATTTAGATAGGACATTTAAATGATTCTAAGTAGAATGTGAGAGGGATGGTATTTTATGGAAAATTTTGTTAGTGGAGCAATTGTGGTGCGTGATAAAAAAGCTTCAGTACTTAGGTGGTTTGATTTCGTATCCATCCATCCTTGCTTCCACCTTGATTTTGTGAGTCAGCATGGATATAATGGCATACTGTTTTCTTATACTTCGGGTGAGAGAAATGTGCTTACTGGAAGCATGCAACAATGCATTTGTCATTGTTTCAAGTTCAGAATGAACATCATTAGAGAATACAATGCCTGATCATCAATTTATATCTTGTTTCCTAGAACAGAGCTTCGTTTACCCTGGTACCTTTCTTCCTCCAATATTCATGAATTTCAATTTTTCCCCTTATTGAATATGGGTATGAAACTACACTGCTAATGCGCATTGAAGTTTTTGGTGTATAAACATTTTTATTCCATCCTTGCTTTCACTACATTTGGTTCAGAAATTCACCTTATAACAGTCACTATTCCTTGTTGGTTTTACTTATTATAATTTAAATCTTTGAAAAATATTACATACTTGAGACATTACATATTTGACCAATTACTATAAGATGGATTTGTACATTTGGAAGACCTTTTAAAAATAATATTTTTTTTCACGATCGTGTTTCTCATCATCTAGTAGGATAACCATTTCTCCGTCTCTGACTCTATTCGAGAGAACCACATGTAATTCTATGCGATAAGACTTCTAACTAGCATCATGTGCCACATGTCAAATCTCCTATGCAACATTATTGTATATATCTTCATTGAGTTTACTTGTGGATTTCCCACGAAACCTGCACCAAATATTCCCGTACTTCCTTAAAATTAATGCTCATCGCCAGAATGGATTACATACCTCCAAAAATACTTGGCTGGCATTGATTTTTACAGCTTCTTTTTCCTACTTGTCTATAAAAGTTCACAACTATGTCCTTGCAAATTTTTGAATCTTCTATTTTAATAATCACTATATGTGGATGTTTGGCTTAAAAAATATCATAATCTGTTGGAGCTGAAATCTTACCATCCAATCTTGTTTATCGTTTGGAAGATTTTCAAGCAGTTTGGAAATATTTGCTCATGCACTGCTTATTTATTACTTCAAAATTTGATCTCTTAATAAATCATTTAATACTTCAGAATTTGCTTATGGCCTTCTTCTTTTATTTTGGTACGGGGGAAACTCCATATCGTATCTGTTGCAAGTCAAAGGAGTCGTGCAAATTAGGACCTCTGATGTCATCATATATACCACAAGAAATCCTACAGACATATTAAAGATGAAAAAAGAAGTATGAAAGAAGAAACAACCGTTTGAGTCTACCTTTATGCCTACATTCATTGGAGTCGCACCTAAAAGATTCTACTCTGACACAAGTATGAAACTAAAAAGTTTTCTCACAATCTTTCCTCTCATATCTCTTAACATAATTTACTCGTCTTCTTGTCTCAAAAACAAATTCTCGTCTTCTCTTATATATAAGGGGATGCAAGACATTAAACCATAGCAATCTTTCCAGCAAATCCTCTCTAGACTTTTGAGCTTTCCTCTCTATGCCACAAGATCTGGTGTTTCCTCTCTTTAGTTGGCATCGTCAAATTTCCTTGGTTCGTGTTCTGAGCTGGTAGCCAGCAATGAAAAGCCCACATTCTCTAGTCTCAAAGTGGTTCTTCTTCCTGGTATGTTTGGAATCAAACACATTTATCTTGATTTTCCACCTGCCATCAACCAAAAAAGCTATTAACCAGTTGCCTTAAAAATTTTATCTGTTCATGTTGTCTTCATTCTCCACTGATCAAGAATCCTATCCATGAATCATCATAATTCTAAGCTGAGCATGCTGTTCTTTCTATTCCGGTTTTGGTATTTTCGTAATTACATGCTGTTGTTTAATTTATGTTGTGGCTTTCTTCCCAGTCAACTTTAATGCGAATCTTGCTTCGTGGGCTTGCTCACGGTTATTCATTCTCTTCCCTTTCTGGATGTTTACTGATGATTGGGGAAAGTATAAACTTTGTACTCTTTCAATTGTATAAGTTGTCATCAGTGAGGTTATTTTATTTGATCTTAACACGCATTTACAAATTGTAATCAGTAATGCAATTTGGTTTAATCTAAGCATGCTTTAC
Source organism: Scilla litardierei (assembly GCA_030789695.1). Taxonomy (NCBI): domain Eukaryota; kingdom Viridiplantae; phylum Streptophyta; class Magnoliopsida; order Asparagales; family Asparagaceae; genus Scilla; species Scilla litardierei. Next base: position 215,122,266 of record CM061134.1, on the reverse strand, counting down.
AAATTGCAGTTCATTTATATATTAAGCATGTGATGATTGCTTTAAAAATGTGACAAAAATAATTGTTATTCATTTTTTGGTACTTGATGGTTTTTGTTGCATGTTTTACTTAATTTCTCAACCATGGAGATGTGTTTTCATTGTCATCATCACCACAGGAATCTGGACGAGTGATGTGCCAGAATTAGGATGATATGATTTTTAAGATACACCGATGTTCATTCTTAACTCATAATTTTTGCATATTATCTAGCTTAAGGTATTATCGAAACATACTAATATCTTAACATGTGAAAGGTTAGGCTGAGCTTCTTGGAACTTCTCCATGGGTACCCTTAGGACTATTGAATGACTTGAATCAAAATAACGACATGCTTATTTCTGAAATCACACCTATGTTGCTTAAGGATGCTCATTTGATTGATATTTAGCATGAGAAGAATTCTGGAAATAGACAGATGTCTTAGTCTGGTATATGGGTTTTAACTATTGGAAGATGTACCTCTCTGGAAGTAATTCTGTTAATTTAAATAAATTATTATCTTCGACTAAATATGCAGAATATCATCCAATGAAAGTCCTTGTCCAGTAATACTAGCAATATTTGGTTCTTAAGCTTGACCTTCAACTCACATATTGAGTGCATGGGTGTTCCATGCATTGCATTTTTGTTCCAAAATACCATTTTTATCATATTTAGCAGCCCTCTGGTTTCATATTGTGAGTTGCTAAGAATATTAGTTAATTATGGGATGTGCTAGTTTCAATGGCAAGTCACTTGTCTTATCAATTAATATATTCAGGGGCATTTGAAATAAATTTATAGTTTAGAGCTCTCATTTATATCAGAAAAGAAAATGAACAGAACTTATATGCCTTTCTGCGGTTTGCATTGTCGTTCTTAACTTGTTGCATGATTTTTCGTTGTGGTAAATTTTTAGAAAATAAATGGCTGATATAGAAAATTAGAACTGAAAGGGTGGGACAACCAATGATATACTCTATAAGAGGTTAATGCAATAGTCTAGAGCCTTTCAAGAGATCAAACATGTCTTACAATACTAGAACCATGAAAACTTAAGAGACTCTTGATGTGGATATGAATAATGATAATAGGTTTAAGACAAATCGAGGTGGAGATTCTAGAGGAAAAGGTAAATGATAAGGACATAGTAGATATGATGACTATGTAGATGTCACTGAAGACGTTGATTATAGGAATGACACACATGATTTTTCTTGATACAAGTCCAAATAGATGCTTCTTATTTTGATGGCTCGCATGCACACTGAGTTTTTAATAATTGACCATGAGAAATGGATCTTTTTATGAGTACAAGGATCTGTTGAAGTACATAAGCTCTGATTTACTAGGATGCAATTGCATGGGTTAATCAAAGTCTACTGAAGTTTTTAAAGTGGCAACTTAAAAGACTACGATAAGAACATCTAAAGTCATAGGGTAGAAATAAAAGCAAAACTCAAAGAAACTACCTTCTATCGTATAGATCCAGCCGTAAATTTACACCAAGGGATTTATAACCATGAGAGAATACACAGGTAAATTTGACAAGTTGTTTGTTAGATGTGACATTCAAAAGGACCCCTGTTTTATCCTGTCTAAATTTCACATTAAGCTATGACTAGATTTTAGAATAAAATTATATATATATATATATATATATATATATATATATATATATATAGGGAAATCTTCATGTGAGAACATTTCGCACCGTGCGAAAAGATTTTTAGTTTTTTTTGGAATTTTTTTTCAAAAATTCTTTTTTCCACCTTCATTATATGTTGTTATACCCCCCTTAAAAAATAATTGTTGAGAAATAATGTCATTTGGCCTTCGATCAAGGCATTTCATCAAATTTGCACGTTTTGAGACCGTTAAATTTGTAACGGGTGAATGTGTGCTCTAATCCCCAACGGTTTCAACCATTATTTTTCCTGGGGTATATAATTGTATGGATTAAACAACAAAATTTTTTTTGAAAAAAATTTCAAAATAATAAAAATATGTTTTCGCACCGTGCGAAAACCTCTTTTTTTGCAACCGAAGATTACTATATATATATACACTAGTCATAACCCGTGCCCACAGACACGGTTCATTTAAGATTTTCCCCCGTGAAATCTTTATTTTCCAAAAAATTATTTCCAAAACCAAAATTGCGCGGAATAACAAATTAGCGTAAAAATATTTAGCGGCACAGGCGCCTTCGGCGCGGAACAACAAATTCAGCGCAGGCGCCTTCGGCTCGAAACAACAAATTCGGCGCGGGCGCTTTCGGCACGGAACAACAAATTAGCGTAGCACAGGTGCTTTCGGCGCGGGCGCCTTCGGCACGCGGGAAATTATTCTCATCTTGTTGCCACATGCCTCGAAGAGATGGTGGGCCCCGCGTTGAGGGAGAGAGCATTCGATCAGTAGCAGCATTCGATCTACAGCATTAAGTGCAAGTTAAATTTTATTTCCCAAATATATTAATTGCGTGCACTCTGTTATTCCCCAGAAACTTTCATTCCCCCAGAAACTTTCATTTCCCTAGAAATGCTTTTTCCTCCAAAAATTTCCACAAAATATCATCTCAACCATTCATTCCTCAAGATTAAATCCAAGCCGTCTTTCTATCAATCTGTTTGTCCTAGTCAGCCCTAAGATTCAAAAACAGTTGTCAAATGTAATATAGTTATGTATGTATGTACGTATGTATGTGTGTATGTGTGTATGTGTGTGTGTATATGTGTGTATGTGTGTATATATGTATATGTGTTTGTATATATAGAGGAATATCGAGGTGTGCTAACAGCGCATGAATTTTTTCCTGCGCTGTCAGCGATTCGGGGGGGGGGTTAAAAACAAATTTTTTAAATTTTTTTGCAGTGTGTTTTACAACTTGTTAACTAGCTCCTCACCAATTTTCAAGTCGATCCAACACCGTTTAAGCCTTGTTTATCCATTTCAAAAACGTTGCGCTGACAGTTCGGAATTCTGAAGCGGTTTTTTTAAATGGATGAACGGAGGCTCAAACGGTGTTGGATCGACTTGAAAATTGATGGGGAGCTAGTTAACAAGTTATAGAACACACTGCAAAAAACAAATTTAAAAAAATTGTTTTTAACCCTCGAATCACTGACAGCGCAGGAAAAAATTCCTGCGCTGTCAGCACACCTCCATATTCCTCATATATATTTGTGTGTGTGTGTATATATATATATGTATATATGTATGTATGTATGTATATATATGTGTGCATATGTATATGTACACACACATATGTTGAGTTCTATTAACAAAGCATTCTATTTAACTGAAGAGTTAAACTCTTCATTAAAGCATCTTAAAATAAAAGGATTACTTTTAAAGACATAGATCAACCTAAGCAGCCAATGGAGATTACCAAACCAAAAATGTTGCTGTTAACAAAACAAATGGAAAGTTTAAGATTAAAGAGGTCTTACAGAAAAAGTTGAAAGGGGCTCACTGCTTCAGGTATCATGTGTATGTCTAATTAGGTAGTTAGTGTCCCAATAGGAACTTACATGCTAGAGAAAGGCTCGATGATGATTAGATATTTGAGGAGTATGTCCTACTTGAGGGCACTACTAAACCAACTGAGAACTTGCTTCTGATGCCCAATTGCATGGTGTTAATTGCATATCATTTTGAGGAGTGGGGAAGATTGGTAAAGAATGAATGTTTTTAGCCTATATCATGATTAGGATAGATTTTATAAAGTGATTATTGAATGATATAGTTATACAAATTTAATCATCAAATCAGCTTTAGAGAAGATGTGATTTAAAAATGAACGTCATTCACAGCCATATGTCAAATGTGATCATGAAAATTTTCATGTTACCCAACGTTGTTTATTATCTATCCAGTTTTTAAGTTATGGAGATCGCATTTGGTGTGATATCTTACCGATTGACGTTGTACATATCATATCAGGTAGGTCATGACTAGGTCATGACTGTCATACTGTAGGAGATCCAACATATGAATTCCTATTTGAAAAAATAAAAATGTGTTGATTCCTTTCCAACCTAAAAGTATAGTTATAAATCAGAAGAATGGGTTGATCACTATCACACCAAATACAAAATCACGTCACCTAGTGATCCTAAGTTTTATATGATTAGGTACATTGCCTGAGAATCATGCATGTCATGTGACTAATCTGCATTATGAGACTTGTAAAATTATTACAATCAACCGTAGTACTCACAAATCTCTTACAAAATCTAATAGAAATTCATAGGAATTTAATGTTAAGACTGATGGGATGATTAGAAGTTTTTCGGAAAAGTTCATTCTTGAATATATGAAGAGGCTTTTGTTGCGGCCGGTAATTGGAACAGGGGCATTTGGGTAAAATGACATTTAAGGGGTGTTTTGCTATTTAAGGGGGGTTGAGCCGGCCTTAAAGGGGCATACGAAAAAATTGAGAAAGTTATTTTATTTATCCCCTTAGATTAATTGTAATTGGATTTGGCTTTTCCCCCTAGGTTAAGAATTATCTTCTAGTCATTAGTTAGCAAGTAGATTTATTGTATTAGGGTTTCTTTTTAGTACTAGATCTGAAATTCCAATAAAAATCCCCCTTTTATCTTCAAATCCTTAGCGAATCGCATCAATTGGTATCAGAGCCGTCGATCCATGGCGAGCACACGATCCAAGGAGCGGGTCGAAATTTTGGAAGAGAAGGTTGAACGGATAGAAGCCCAAATCAGCAAGGGTTTCATCGATCTGAGGAAAGAAGATGCCGAGATGGCCGCGGAGCTCTGTAAAGAGATGAAAGAGAAACAAGAGAAAACGGAGGCGAAGATGAAAGAAAATCAAGGGAAAACGAAGGCAAAATTGTCGGAATTAGCGGAGGCTATAGCGGCGTTGACCGCTCATCTTGTACCAAAGGCGGATCCAAGCAAAAAGGAGCCACCTTTGGTGACGGACAAGGGCAAAAAGACAATTTTTTTTGAAGATGATCCGGATCTAGAAGAAGACGGAGGCTTCGAGCAAGGAGACAACGCGTGGGGGACCCACCAAGACCACGCACCGCCGTGCCGCGAAAACGAAAACGCTGGAGGGGGATTTCCGGCCCAACGGCACCCTCCGGGGTGGCCGCCGGCCCCCCAGGTACTTCTGGGGGGTCGGCGAACCCCCTGGGGGGCGGCGGAGGGCCGCCAGGGCCCTGGGAGGGGCGGCCGCACCTGCCACCCCCTGCGGCTTCGGCGGGCTCTGCCGCCGCCACCTGGGGCCCGCCGGCCCACTTCCAGGGCCGGCCGCCCCAGGCGACGGCCTGGGGGGCCTCGGCCGACCCCAGAGGAGGGAACCGAGGCCTGACAGACCCCTGGGGGGCCCACCGACCCCCCAGGACTCCCGACAGATGATTCCGAGGGTTTCCCGACCCCCGGGGGCCCCGCACGAGGTTCGTGGAGCGCAATTTAGAGGTTTTCAGTCTTTTGAGGGACCCAGCGGAGGATTTCAGCAGGATGGAGGGCCCCACCAGATCACAGGAGGCCCGTCGACTCAGCCCCCACCCTTTGGGGGAGTGACGGGAGATTGGAGGGCGTATCAGGACCCTCCAGGAGGCCACCAGGCGGAGTTTGGACATCATCAGGGAGACTGGCAGGGGCATGGAGCAGAGGGAGGCTACCGTGATCGAGCTGAGGCTTATGTTCCAGACAGGCGACAGGGATACCAGCACAGGGGAGGTTTCCAGCCACAGGAGAGAGGTGGATTCGCGGGCAAGAGACGTCTGAGGAAGCTGGAGGTGCCTGTTTTTGAGGGAGGAGACCCAGATGACTGGCTGTACCGGGTGGAGAGATACTTGGAGGTGTTCGCTGTCCTAGGAGAGGAGTGGCTTCGAGTGATCGGGGTTTGCTTGGAGGGAGAGGCTTTGAGCTGGTTTCGCTGGACAGATCAGCATCAGCCTTTTCAGACCTGGGCTGAGTTTACGACACTCTTGACGGAGCGGTTTGGAGAAGGACATGCTGGTGGCGTGTTCGAGAGAATGTACTCGCTGAAGCAGGAGGGGAGCGTGGGGGATTATATCAAGAAATTTGAGTCGCTCTGCCACCGAGTTCGGGGAGTTTCTGAGGAGTCTCTGGAGGGCTGTTTCATGAAGGGGCTGAAGCCCACGGTGAGGTCGGGGCTGAGGCAGTTTGAGCCCGTTGGTTTGCGCGGGATGATGACGCTGGCCAGGAAGGTGGAGGATCATCAGGAGACAGAGAGAAGAGTCCGGGGGACGTGGGGAGGCTCTACCTTTCGAGGGCCGGATCCTGGAGGGGGACAAAAGGGGGCCGCAGGAGGGGCAACATCCACTGACGGCACAGTGGTTACCAAGGAGAAGGGAATGGAAATACGACCTGGGAGACATACACGAAGAATGACCGAGGCAGAGATTCGTGACAAACGGACCAAGGGCCTGTGTTTCAAATGCGACGAGAAGTTTACTCCTGGGCACCGGTGCAGGAATCGTACTCTTCAGATCCTGATAGTGAATGACGAAGAAGAAAGAGAAGAGAGTGTGATAATGTTGGAAGCCGGCGTGGATGATGATCAGGAGCACCTGCACGTGGAGTAGCTGACCATACCCTTCACGCACCACCTTGAGGACAAGGTGGTTTTTCCGGGGCGGAGTAGTGTTGCGGCCGGTAATTGGAACATGGGCATTTGGGTAAAATGACATTTAAGGGGTGTTTTGCTATTTAAGGGGGGTTGAGCCGGCCCTAATGGGGTATGCGAAAAAATTGAGAAAGTTATTTTATTTATCCCCTTAGATTAATTGTAATGGGATTTGGCTTTTCCCCCTAGGTTAAGAATTATCTTCCAGTCATTAGTTAGCGAGTAGATTTATTGTATTAGGGTTTATTTTTAGTACTAGATCTGAAATTCCAATAAAAATCCCCTTTTTATCTTTAAATCCTTAGCGAATCGCATCAGCTTTGCACACATGGTACATGTTCTTATCGAGCTATGCATAGGATTGGTCCTAATGCGATCAAGTTGATTATTTCACGAGAGCTTAAAATATAACAATTCACTTGCAATATTGGTCTCTCGTCTT
>CM061134.1:215047673-215114681 GCA_030789695.1 Scilla litardierei | reverse complement strand
AAAAATAATCAAGGATAAAATAGACCAAAATATGAACCAAGCAGCCAAATAATCAAAAGTGAGAAATGATCCAAAAAAAAGAAAAAATAGAAGCAAAGCAAATATGTTTCATATTATGACCCCCATCATAATGGAGCCATCCCCCAAACCCTGCACCAAGTATCCTTTCCCTCATGTATCACATTAACACACAAAAATCATCTAGGAGACATGCCACAAAAAATGCAGCAATTAGACATGACAATATGTTTCATACTTACCCATACAAAACATCCCCAACCCCAACGCCCACTAATCACCACACAACCAAAATACCTTATGGCCCACCCATACTCATATCTTTCCAACGCCATCTCCGCTTCCATAACCAACGTCCCGCAAGTCCCTTCCCATTTCTGCTACTAAATCTTCAAGGATTAGCTTTCGACTCGGCTGTGGCACGGCCAAAAATTGACGCCCCGCCAGCTCATTAATGTTAAGGGCCTGTTCTTTTGAGTGTAAACGAGGGGAATCCCACTTTTTTCACTATTGTGAACAGTGTTTAGGGGAAAAACCAATTGGGATTCCCCAAACCCGTTCTTTTGCTTTCCCAGCGTAAAGGGATTCCCAAAACCTCTTTCACTCTCTATTCTCCTCTAAAAAGAAACTAAAATGAGTGATTTCATGAGGAATTCCTTTCTCCTCCACTTTCTCCTTCCACTTTCTCATCCAAAAGAACACAAAACTAAAATTTTCTCTCTCTTGATTCCTTTATTCCCCCCACTTTCCCCAACCCCATTACACTCAAAAGAACAGGCCCTAAGATCTTTAAACAACTTCAACAGGAGGTGGTGAGGGTACTCCGTAAACTCGTACACACTCTGTGCAAGAGTTTCAGTCCAGTGGGGCTGGGCGTGTGCACTCCTTATAGCCTCAGCGACCGCTTTCACATTGCAGGCAATATCCCACATTACATCCGGGTCTTCCCTCACAGTGCGTCGCCGCTGTTTCTTCTTCCCCAGCGATGGCGGGGTAGCATTTCTTGTCCCCACATAAGGACACTCTCCTGTCGACGCTTGTGTGGGTATGTCCTCAGGGACATGGTGGGGTGGAGTACGAATTTGTGTCGGTTCAGGCGTGACGGGCTCACCTTCTCCTCCAGAAAATGGGCATCCAAAGCTATCGTACAAGGAACATGACATATCCCCCGGTGCTGCGTCATCCCCGATGATGACAACCAGATCTTCATACCATGGTAGTGGATGGTTCACATATGCACGCTTCCGAGGGTTTGCCTGAACGATTAGGAAAGCTTATATGAATATACCAATCATATCTATAATTTATGTACTAGCACCTATCCTATGTAGAAGATAGAAGTATTTACCGCCGCCCACGTGTCATAAGTTTTCGGTTCTAACATAATCATCTTCTTCTCAACATCCTAGCCCGCCCCGCTCATTTCCATGCACTCGTAAACATCCTTGAGACGTGTCTTCAATGCTTTCATGTGGTTTCTCACATTACCACTTGTGAACGACGTCCCATAAGCTTTATTGATTTCTGCTGCTGCGGCATTGAAGGTGGCCCCTTTTGAAGTGCCCTGTGAAGCTACTGCACATGTACTAGAGGGGGGTGAATAGTACTTTAAAATAATCAAGATAGTTATTCCTAATTATTGTGCAAGAAACAAACGACAATGCGGAATAAACAACAATCAACAAGAATGAACAAACGCAAACAAAGCATGTAACGGGTTCGGATCCACCCAAGTCTCCCCGACTTGTTCCCGGTGATCCTATGTCCCAACCACCCGGATCCCCTCCGGATACTTGAGTTAGAAACCCTAACTCAAGATTTAGCACTATGAAATTCTTGTGAAAAACCTTCACAAGACCAAATCATACATAATACAAATGTGACTCCCACAACCCGGGATCACACACTTCTCTCACAACCGAGAGAACAATTCAAATAACGATTGAAATGAAATAAAGAAACACTTACCACAAAATCCTATGCCTTGAGTAAATCTTACCAAATTAGGGCAAAGATGGATTTTGGGGAAGATGATGCCACCAAACCCTAGCTTCAAGAAGTTGACCAGCAATGGAAGCCTAGGGTGGAGTATGATGACTAGAATCAAGCTCTTGGCTTGAAAGGCTCACAATGGAGAGAATCTCTCTTGAGGAATTTGCTCAAAGAGTGAAGGGAGAGATTCTTGGTGAGAAGAGAGAGCTTAGAATTAGCTTGAGAAAACTCTTCTCTTAGGTCTGAAATAACTTGGATAATGGACCTCTCACATTGCCTCAAACGAATCAGGTTTGTATTTATAGAGGCAAGGAAAATCGTGTTGGAAAAGTTCCCAACGGCTCTATTCTGAACCAGACTAGTCGGTCAAAGAACAACCACCGACAGACTAACGGTTGAACAGCCAAAAGGTCGAAGTACAGGAGATGACAACTAGTCGGTCTAAGAAGACTTGTCGACCGACTAGTTTCACAACTAGTCGGTCGGTGAATGATCTTTGACCGACTAACAGTCGAAATATAGAAGGCTGACTTCAAGATGATTTAGTCGGTTTAAGAATAAATGCTGACCGACTAGTTTTTCAACTAGTCGGTCGACAAATGTTCTTTGACCGACTAACGATAAACAGTAACTATGGCTGTACAGGGAAAGCTCAACTAGTCGGTCAAAGAAGGATTCCTAACCGACTAGATCGTCATCTAGTCGGTCGGTGACACTTCTTTGACCGACTAATTGATCAACATGGAAAGAGCTGAAATGAGCAAGGACATCTAGTCGGTTCAAATAGAGTTGCCGACCGACTAGATCGTCATTTAGTCGGTTGGTACTCCTACATGAACCAACTAAGATGCACTAGAAGAGCCGAGGGAAGAAGCGATAGGCTTCGGAAAAGTTTCTAATGGCTTCTATGATAATCTTAGCTCTAAGACATGAGCGAAATGAAGATGATAAATGTAAGTTCTACTCAAGGCTTAACATTCTAAACTATGAAGCTAGAAGACAGTAAATAATACATGACGAACCGTCTTCAAAGCTTCAATCTTCAATCTTCTTGACTTCAATATTGCTCCTTGAGCTTCAACGAAGCTTCAGGCACACGATAACGCGTATTGAGAAGTCTTAAGACGTCGCTTTAGATGTACGTATTCTGTTGGCGACGATATCCATAATTGCGCTCACAAACAGTTAGTACGATATTTATGTTTGCTCCATCATCCAAAACCAAATCCGGGGAATCAATACTCAACATTCTTCCCCTTTTTGGTGATGACAAACCAACATAAATAATAATCAATAATAATGATTCAATTGAAATTTACTTACTCCCCCTGCATATGACACATTAGTCTCGTATTAAATATTAATCATACGCATCATGCAGACGAGGAAGATATGAAATATGAACCAATTATTGACATTTAGGATTCTAAATCCATTGTTATATCTTCACTCCCCCTGAATCTAACATATCAAATTAGATTCATGGTAAATTGCTTTGAATTATTAATTAGCACATCGTCATTATTAATTCTCTCCCCCTTGGCATTAGCAAAAAGAGCGGGAGGAGATCAACGACAAATACAATGGCTAACAATAAAACACGGGAGTCAAAGAATACGACCACGGTCCAAATGACACCAAAGTAAAATACCGAATAAAAGCAAAGCGTGCCAATGAGACCATAGTCGAAAAACAAAAACCAAAATCACCAAGCCATATGCGAAAATCGAAAAACGAAATCATCAAGCCATAGGCGAAAATCGAAAAACGAAATCATCAAGCCATAGGCGAGAATCGAAATCCGAAATCATCAAAACTCAAATCAATTTCTATTATTGAGTTTTGGAACATACTCTCCAAAATCAACATTCTTAGTTAAATAGAGTTCATGGAAAACAATTCTATGTTTCCATAGAAAGAATTCTATTTAACCAAGATAATCGTCGAGCGACGAAATCAACATCAGAGACAAAAATAATCCGATGTGAAAAACCAAATGTCGCAAGTTGATACCAAAAGTAATATGCAAAAAGTGTTATGCCAAAAATAGATAAGCATCATAAAACTATGGCATACACAATTCTAGCACAAAATGACATCAATTGTAATATAGTCTACCAATGTAGATAATCTACCATTGCATGCAATCAACACATATGGATACCAAAGTAAATCAAAAGTATGAATATACTTACAACATTAAGCTCCCCCTACTTTGGTGCATCTCTTTAAGCACCATCAACTCTATTTGAATGAAAAATCCTTTGCAAATCAATGAGTTGGTAGGGTTAGTAATCCACGGTGGATTGAACCTAGAAATACTTAATATGGAGCTAAACTTTGATTTGATGCTCCTTCTCTTATCCTTGAGTACCTAAAGATAAAATATCATTCCATGGTACCCAAGGACACTGGGTCCTAAGAAATTAGACTTTTGGAAGCCAAGTCCAATTGGACTTAAACTTCCCAACATAATTATCATTATGAACGACATTCATAAAATAAGAATTCATGTACACTTGTTTTTCATTCATGCTTGTGTCCTTCGGGCTCCAAATAGTGAAAATTTTGGGAGCCATATTCCTATTGGGAACATGCATACATTGTTGATTTCTATGTGATGCATGTCGTGGATAGGTATATGGCATATGATGCAATGGTGCATGACGATAATTATCCATATGAGAATGAGGATGAGCATACGAATGTGGTGGAACACGTGCATGAGAGTGTCTCACATGGTGTGCACGTGCTGGTGGATGCGGAGCATAAAAATCATCATACGTGCTAACATGTGGAATAGGATGTGTGTTCCTACGTGGCATGGTATACATGAAAGCATGACCCTTCTTTGGAGGTCCACCCAAAGTGGGTTTCTCTCCAAATGGGGGTGTGTTCCTAGCGGAAGCACCATTGGTAGACGAACTACCCATGAGGTGTTTACTCCCACTAGTAGAAGCATCGGACGTTGGCCTAACAAAGGTGGCAGACGATTTGGATGAGTCTCCCATCTTATACCCCAAACCAATGTGATGATTGGCCGGAAGTAAGTCATTTAGGATATTGTCCAAATGGCCCTTACCTTTGTTGAATTCATTGATTCGGCCTAATGTGCACTCATACTTCTCGGTGAGAGAATGCAAAGAAGCATCCAAGGTGGACACTTGCGATGCGAGTGCATAAACACGTGATTTGAGATTTTTATTCTCAATACTCAAAGTTGAGTTTTGAGACGTCAAATCCGCTATCACATGTTCATCCGAATCCTCGACATGAACATGCTCAAGTTGAGATTTGAGATTTTCAATCTCATTTCTCAACCCTTCAACAACGGTGTCGTTGTTGACGATGATGGGTTTAGGCGAGGTTTTAAGACTATCTAGTTCATTCTTAGTCTTAATAAATCTAGTAGCCAAATTAGAAAACTTATTCCAAAGTTGTTCGTTGGCTATTTTAAGTTCATCGTTAGTTACCTCATCGCCTTCATCCTCGCTTCCATCCTCGCTTTCATCGGAGTAGGTGTCTTGATCACGATCCTCTTTTCCCACGAAGCACGTGTGTGCTTTCTCCACACGTTCATCATCCGACTCTCCACTTGAGGAGTCCTCTTCGGAGTCGGTGAATGTGCCGACAAGTCCTTTCTTGTGCCTTCTCGACTTGTCGTGCTTGGATGCCTTCCACTTCTCCTTGTGTTTGTAGAGAGGACAATCCGGCTTGATGTGTCCTGGCTTGTTGCATTTATAACACACAGGAGTAGAGGCATTAGTCAAAATAAATTTTGATTTACTCTTCAACTTACCTTGTCGGAAGAATCGGTTGAACTTCTTTGCCAACTTGGCCAAAGCTTCCATGTCCAACTCTTCTTTCGATTCTTCATCATCGGTAGATGGAGCGGCCTTGTATGCAATCACCTTTTTCTTTGGCTCGTCTTGCTTCAAGTACGCTTTCATCTTCTCCTTCATCTTGATCTTACTTTCCTTGCGTACCTCGTAAGACAACAAGGTACCCATCAATTGAACAACGGTATATTTATTCATATCGTTACCTTCCTCGATGGCGAAGGTACTGTAACGACCTGTTTTTCTAGTCGTATTTTGACTGTTGTGTGCGTGTATTTTTACGTCATTGATCCGGTTATTTTCGTCTGAGGGATTTTCGTCCGTACGTTGACGCGAGCGCGTCTTTATTTTAGTTTTGCCGTAGCGTAACTTTTGGGCCATTGCTTTTAGTTAAGAGTTAATTACTAATTAGCTAATTACTATTAACTATTTTAAAATCACAGAAATTACTTTTACTAATCAAAATCATTAATTAACTTATTATTAATATTATTTTTTACTAATTTCATTTACTAAATTACTTTCCCTAAACTACCCTTACCATCTTACATTTACCCTAACCCTCTTCAATCTCCACCGAATTGTGGGTGAGATCCAACATCAGCTTTCAAGTCTCCTACCATCAACCAACTATTATTCAATCTGTCTCCTACCTCCATCGCCCGTTCTTAAAATAAACCTACATGATTCAATCAGCAACAACGCAACAACAGAAACCTATAACACCACAACCCATTCACATCATCCCCTCCATCCTCAGCCACCAACAACAAATTCACATCTCCACCACCTCCACTATTTCTTACAACCCAAAACAAACCAAAAGAATAAATCAGAATCACAAATCCACACCAAAAATAAAAAAACAATAGAAATCTGAAACCCAATTTCAGATTCAAACCCAAACAAACATTTCAGATCTATTCCTTCATCCTCCCCTTCCTTTGGCCGCACCAACCCTCACCCCCACCGGGAACCGTTGCCGGAATCCACCCAAACCCGAGCCCCACGGCCGCCGGCCCCCTGCCCTAGCCCACCTGCGCGCGCCGCCAGAGCTCCACGGCCGCCGACCCCGCCTGCGCGCGCCGCCCGAGCCCCACGGCCGCCGCCCGCCGACCCCCGCGCCCCCCTCACGTCGCGCCGCCCCCAGGCCGAGACCCCCTCGCCCCTTCGGCCTGCTGCAACGAGGAAACCAAAAAAAAAAGGAGGAAAAAAAACGAGAAAGAGAGAGGACAGAGAGAGGGGGGAGAAGGTAAGAGTTTTAAAGTAAGTTATTTAATATTATAAGAGTTATAAGCCTAAGTTATTTTATTAACATAAGATAGTTGTATAAGTTTTTATTAATAGATTAAGTTAAGTTTAAAGTTTAAGTATTAATTAGTTAAGTTAAATTTTATATTAAATTAGTTTATAAACTTAAGTTATACGTTTCTATAAGTTAGTTATTAAATAAGTCGAATATTTTTGTATAAGTGTTATTAACAGTTTCGTGTAGCTAACTCGTTCGTAACTGTGTGAACCAGGTACCACTACCGCTGACCAAAGCGCGCCTTTTGCGACAAGGCGATTTGGTAACTCACAGTACCCTAGCTATGGGGTTTAAAAACAATATTGGTGCATGCTAAATTAGTTTCTTTTCATCAGCAAGTTTTTCACATGAACCGTTAGCTAAAATTGATAAGTTGCATAGTATCTTAAGTTGCACCGTATCGTAAAGTAATTGAATTGAACTCTGTGACAGGTTTAACCGAAAGAGGTGATTGGATAAGTGTGAATAGTAGTTGACTCGTAAATTGTAAACATGATAACCTGCACACACACCTGGGTTTTGGGGTAACTTATGATTGCGGAAGTGCGGGAGCGACCAGTCCGATCTTCGTATTGAACAGTATTGAACAGTATTGAATAGTATCGATTTGTTGAACAGTATCGTTTTGATTGTAACCCGGGATATCAGGTGGACTCTTGGTTGCTTACCGTACTACCCTTTATAGGTCACGAACTAGGATCAGGCACACTAAAAAACCTCGTAATTGGTCAATTTCATATTGTTTACTGCTAACAGAATTGTAATAGTGATAAAGCTGTGATGTGGTCTTTTTGTTCTATTGTACGCACTTTATTTGTTGTCTCTGCTAGTTTAGCCATGTTAGTTTATTGTTTTAAATATCGTACTAGAGATACTTTGAGTTACGTCTGATCCTGGCAACCCCTCCTTTTTGTGGTGGTCTTGCCAGATACAGCACAGGTTGAAGAGTTTGCACCAGAGGCCGCAGACGCTGAGTTTGTGGTTGAGTACGACCAGCAGGACCAGCAGGACCCTGTGTATTGAGAGTGAGTGTGAGAGATTTGCTATGTTGTTTTTAGTGTGGATTGATGTATCTTTTGAATTCTGTTGTATTTTCCTTTCCTGTTAGCTGCTGGGTTGTAATAAGGTTGTAAAACCACTTTCATTATCAGTATTTTGGCGTATTTCTGCAACATAGCTTGTGTTGACTTCATTGGTGCCTAGCAGGACTTGTGCATGTTCCAAGCAGTAACGGGCCCCCGTAAGTGGGTCGTTACAAGTTTGGTGGTCCATGCAGGTCCGCGCTAAATGCCACATGAACAATACAGGAAGTTCAGAATATGTCGTATAAAATACTCAATGAGACTGATCAAACCTTATGGAATGCAGATAAGCCATGGAAAGGAACACTTCGGGAAGCGAAGACAGTGCCTTTGGATCCGGGATCAACCACCCGAATGAGGGCCCCAACCAGAATGATGCTGGCAATGGAGCCAACAACGGTTTGGGCGCAACAGCATTCCCAACTGCACCGTTGTCTGCTGAAGATTGCATGCGGGGCATGTATGCCCTTCATCAGCAGCTTGGACAGGCCTTGGAACAGGCTTTGCATAGAGAGCAACGAGCTGACCCGAGTGCTTATCACTTTCGAGGGATGAGCCCGAGGACATTCGCAGGGACTGAGAACTATCTTCAGGCAGAAGAATGGCTCAAGCGCATCACTGATGATCTGAGAGCATCTCAGATTCGCGAAGAAGCCTGGGTGGCTACCGTCAAGAGGCAACTGACGGATGGTGCTAGAGACTGGTGGCAGGCGGTTGAAGACCGCTTGGGATTGCCGATTTCGTGGGATGTATTTACAAGAACCTTCAATGCCCAGTACTTTCCCCCACAGGAAATGATCAAGATGAGGAAGAAGTTCATCAACCTGAAGCAGGGTTCGATGACGGTGGATCAGTATGACGCTGAGTTCTCCAGGCTCAGCAGGTTTGCTCCAGAGATGGTCACAAATGCTCTGACTCGAGCCCAGCAGTTCCAGCAGGGGCTCAACATTGAGATTCGGAAGATGATGGTCGGTGCTAGCCCGACCACACATGCTGAAGTTCTGGCCATTGCTCGTAATCAGGAGATGGTTGAAGAGGAGGAAAAGGAAGAACGCATGCTGGCAGCATCTGCGAGGCCCCCACCGACTCATGCTGGGCCAAGCAGACGGCCCCAGATGCATCGTCCTATTCAGCAGGTTCAGTTTAAGAGACCAGGGCAACAGCAGCAGGCCCCGCCAGTCTGCAATTACTGTGGGAGGCCTGGACATTTCAAGTCTGAGTGTCGAAGTCTTTTAGGCCTTTGTTTGGTTTGTGGGGCGTCAGGACACATGGCTAAGGATTGCCCTCATTTAAAGCCACGTGCTCCAGCTCCAGCTCCCCGTGCTGCACCAACCGGGATCGCTCCACAGCGTCCACCACTACCTCCACAGCAGAGGGTGTTCCATCAGGGAAGGCAGCCACCACCGAGACGCCAGGCTTACACCATGACTGTCGAAGAGGCCGAGGCTACCGGTGAAGTGATCACAGGTATAATTCTTGCATTATTAGTATATCTTTTCTTTCATTAGCATCGGTTGCTTAGATTAGTGTTTGAACCTAGGTGTCGTGCTAGTAGCGGGACAACCCGCCCTCTCCTTGTTCGACTCAGGAGCATCACACTGCTTTCTGGCGAGTCGATTCGTTCGCACCCACACCGTTCCTGTTAAAACCCTATCTACCGACTGGAACGTCAATACGGGTGGCGGTGTGATAAAGGCGACCAGTGGGTATCCTCAATGCCCTGTGGTGATTTGTGGGCGAGCTTTGTTCGCCGACTTTATGATGATTGATATCCCAAACTTTGATGCTGTATTCGGGATGGATTGGCTGGGAACTTTCCATGCCACCATCGACTGTTGTCGAAGGAGGGTAGCCTTCGACATTCCTGATCATCCGAAGTTCGAGTTCATTAGTGGGAGCAGATCTGTAGGCCCGGTGAAGTACAAGGCCAGGTCGACCGAAGCAGTAGCAGCCGCGATGGACGCTGAGCCCGAGATACCAGAAGTGGTTCGAGAGTTCTTGGATGTGTTTCTAGACGACCTTACAGGTTTGCCTCCGGATCGCACCCTTAAATTTGCCATCGAATTAATGCCAGGAGCCCAGCCGATGTCCAAAGGACCGTATCGTCTAGCACCTTCTGAGCTAGAAGAATTGCGGGTCCAACTTGATGATCTACTGAAGAAGGGATGGATACGACCCAGTGTATCTCCCTGGGGATCTCCTATATTGCTGGTGAAGAAGAAAGACGGATCCCTTCGTATGTGCGTTGACTACCGCGAGCTGAACAAAGTCACCGTGAAGAACAAGTACCCCCTACCGCGCATCGACGATCTTTTCGACCAGCTCGGTGGGTCAAGCGTTTATTCAAAGCTGGATCTGAGGACAGGGTACCATCAGGTGAAGGTGAAAGATGAAGATGTTCCCAAGACTGCATTCAGGACCAGATACGGACATTATGAGTACTTAGTGATGCCGTTTGGTGTGACTAATGCACCCGCGGTATTTATGAGTCTCATGAACCAAGTATTGTATGAATACTTGGACAAGTTCGTTGTAGTCTACATCGACAACATTCTCATCTACTCGAAGAATGCCGTGGAGCATGCAGAGCATCTCAGGAAAGTTCTCGAGACCCTGAGAAGACACCAGCTTTATGCCAAACTTAGCAAGTGCGAGTTCTGGCTGAACGAGGTGGCATTTCTAGGCCACGTGGTGTCAGGAACAGGGATTGCTGTTGATCCTGAAAAAGTAGCCGCTGTTCAAAACTGGCCAGTCCCTCGAACGGTGACCGAGATTCGAAGCTTCTTGGGACTAGCTGGCTACTACCGGAGGTTCATCAAAGACTTCTCGAAGATCGCAGGAGCCATGACACGATTGACGAGAAAGGATGTGATGTTTGCTTGGTCGAAAGCATGTGAGGATGCTTTCCAGGAGCTGAAGAAGAGATTGACGACTGCACCCATCTTGATTATTCCAGACCGATCAGGAGGATTCGAAGTCTTCTGTGATGCATCTGGCAAGGGACTTGGATGCGTGCTACATCAGCACGGTCGAGTCGTAGCATATGCATCCAGGCAATTGAAGATCCATGAGAAGAACTACCCCACTCACGATCTTTAGTTGGCGGCAGTGATTTTTGCACTGAAGATTTGGAGGCACTTCCTATTGGGTGAGCACGTGAAGGTGTTCTCGGATCATAAGAGTCTGAAGTATCTCTTCACTCAGAAGGAGCTCAACATGCGTCAGAGACGATGGGTCGAGCTCATGGCAGATTATGACATTGACCTTCAGTACCATCCTGGGAAAGTCAATGTTGTACCGGATGCATTGAGTCGTCTTCCAGCAGTGATGACCCTTACGACTCAGTGGAGATTGCAACAAGAGATCCGGGACATGGGTATAGAAGTGATTCTACCAGGGATGACTGCATCTTTGATGGGCATGCATATACAGTCGACCTTGGTAGAGAGGATCAAGTCAACTCAGATGGACGATGAGAAGCTACGGAAGATTAGAGATCTGGTGATGGCAGGCCAAAGACCAGAGTTCAAGATTCATGCAGATGGGTCCTTGAGGTTTGAGGACAGGATCTGTGTACCGTCTGGTGCCATTAGAAATGATTTATTGGAGGAAGCTCACAGCTCCCCTTACTCTATACATCCTGGAGGTACCAAGATGTACCAGGATCTGCGACAACATTACTGGTGGCATGGCATGAAGAGAAGCGTCGCACGGAGCGTAGCGAAGTGTATTGTGTGCCAGCAGGTGAAGGCTGAACACCAGAGGACTGCCGGCTTGTTGCAGCCATTGCCCATTCCGGAGTGGAAATGGCAGCACATCACGATGAACTTCGTGACTGGTCTACCCAAGAGTACAAAGCAGAATGACGCTGTCTGGGTGATCGTAGACCGATTGACCAAGACTGCGCATTTCATTCCTTTCTGAGTAGGCCAGTCTACGGAAGTATTGGCCAAGAAGTACATGGATGAGATTGTGAAGCTGCATGGAGTTCCTATCAGCATTGTCTCAGACAGAGACACCAGGTTCACATCTCGGTTCTGGAGGAGTCTTCAAGAAAGCTTGGGGACTCACTTGAGTTTTAGTACGGCTTACCATCCGCAGACAGATGGTCAGTCAGAGCGTACTATTCAGATACTGGAAGACATGCTGCGGGCATGTATGCTGGACTTCAAAGGATCATGGGAAGATCATCTCCATTTGGTGGAGTTTGCATACAACAACAGCTACCAGTCTAGCATTGGTATGGCACCTTTTGCGGCACTGTATGGGAGGAAGTGCCGATCCCCCTTGAGCTGGGATGATGTGGGAGATCGAGAGTTGGTTGGTCCTGAGCTAATCACCGAAGCCGTGGATGTGGTTCGGACCATCAGAGAGAAGCTGCAGCTGGCTCAGGACAGGTACAAGCATTGGGCAGATGCGAAGCGCCGACATCTGGAGTTCCAGCCCGGTGATCATGTATTTCTGAAGATCTCGCCCAACCGAGGACTGATTCATTTTGGTCGGAGGGGAAAGCTCAGTCCCCGATTTATTGGGCCATTCGATATTTTGGAGCGAGTCGGAGAGGTGGCATACAAGCTTGCACTGCCCCCTACCTTAGAGGGAGTGCACAATGTATTCCACATCTCGCAGTTGCGTCGATATGTGAGCGACCCGAGTCATGTCGTGGACTACTCAGAGATCGCAGTTCGTCCAGACTTGACGTACGAGCAGCAACCCGTAGAGATCCTTGATCGACGCCAGAAAGTCTTTAGGAACAGGACTATAGATCTAGTCAGGGTGATGTGGCATCGTGACTCGCCAGGAGAGTCTACCTGGGAGCGTGAGGATGAGATGCGAGAACGTTACCCCTATCTTTTCCATGCCCTATAGAGAATTCCGAGGACGGAATTATTCTAAGGAGGGTAGGATGTAACGACCTGTTTTTCTAGTCGTATTTTGACTGTTGTGTGCGTGTATTTTTACGTCATTGATCCGGTTATTTTCGTCTGAGGGATTTTCGTTCGTACGTTGACGCGAGCGCGTCTTTATTTTAGTTTTGCCGTAGCGTAACTTTTGGGCCATTGCTTTTAGTTAAGAGTTAATTACTAATTAGCTAATTACTATTAACTATTTTAAAATCACAGAAATTACTTTTACCAATCAAAATCATTAATTAACTTATTATTAATATTATTTTTTACTAATTTCATTTACTAAATTACTTTCCCTAAACTACCCTTACCATCTTACATTTACCCTAACCCTCTTCAATCTCCACCGAATTGTGGGTGAGATCCAACATCAGCTTTCAAGTCTCCTACCATCAACCAACTATTATTCAATCTGTCTCCTACCTCCATCGCCCGTTCTTAAAATAAACCTACATGATTCAATCAGCAACAACGCAACAACAGAAACCTACAACACCACAACCCATTCACATCATCCCCTCCATCCTCAGCCACCAACAACAAATTCACATCTCCACCACCTCCACCATTTCTTACAACCCAAAACAAACCAAAAGAATAAATCAGAATCACAAATCCACACCAAAAATAAAAAACAATAGAAATCTGAAACCCAATTTCAGATTCAAACCCAAACAAACATTTCAGATCTATTCCTTCATCCTCCCCTTCCTTTGGCCGCACCAACCCTCACCCCCACCGGGAACCGTTGCCGGAATCCACCCAAACCCGAGCCCCACGGCCGCCGGCCCCCTGCCCTAGCCCACCTGCGCGCGCCGCCAGAGCTCCACGGCCGCCGACCCCGCCTGCGCGCGCCGCCCGAGCCCCACGGCCGCCGCCCGCCGACCCCCGCGCCCCCCTCGCGTCGCGCCGCCCCCAGGCCGAGACCCCCTCGCCCCTTCGGCCTGCTGCAACGAGGAAACCAAAAAAAAAAGGAGGAAAAAAAACGAGAAGGAGAGAGGACAGAGAGAGGGGGGAGAAGGTAAGAGTTTTAAAGTAAGTTATTTAATATTATAAGAGTTATAAGCCTAAGTTATTTTATTAACATAAGATAGTTGTATAAGTTTTTATTAATAGATTAAGTTAAGTTTAAAGTTTAAGTATTAATTAGTTAAGTTAAGTTTTATATTAAATTAGTTTATAAACTTAAGTTATACGTTTCTATAAGTTAGTTATTAAATAAGTCGAATATTTTTGTATAAGTGTTATTAACAGTTTCGTGTAGCTAACTCGTTCGTAACTGTGTGAACCAGGTACCACTACCGCTGACCAAAGCGCGCCTTTTGCGACAAGGCGATTTGGTAACTCACAGTACCCTAGCTATGGGGTTTAAAAACAATATTGGTGCATGCTAAATTAGTTTCTTTTCATCAGCAAGTTTTTCACATGAACCGTTAGCTAAAATTGATAAGTTGCATAGTATCTTAAGTTGCACCGTATCGTAAAGTAATTGAATTGAACTCCGTGACAGGTTTAACCGAAAGAGGTGATTGGATAAGTGTGAATAGTAGTTGACTCGTAAATTATAAACATGATAACCTGCACACACACCTGGGTTTTGGGGTAACTTATGATTGCGGAAGTGCGGGAGCGACCAGTCCGATCTTCGTATTGAACAGTATTGAACAGTATTGAATAGTATCGATTTGTTGAACAGTATCGTTTTGATTGTAACCCGGGATATCAGGTGGACTCTTGGTTGCTTACCGTACTACCCTTTATAAGTCACGAACTAGGATCAGGCACACTAAAAAACCTCGTAATTGGTCAATTTCATATTGTTTACTGCTAACAGAATTGTAATAGTGATAAAGCTGTGATGTGGTCTTTTTGTTCTATTGTACGCACTTTATTTGTTGTCTCTGCTAGTTTAGCCATGTTAGTTTATTGTTTTAAATATCGTACTAGAGATACTTTGAGTTACGTCTGATCCTGGCAACCCCTCCTTTTTGTGGTGGTCTTGCCAGATACAGCACAGGTTGAAGAGTTTGCACCAGAGGCCGCAGACGCTGAGTTTGTGGTTGAGTACGACCAGCAGGACCAGCAGGACCCTGTGTATTGAGAGTGAGTGTGAGAGATTTGCTATGTTGTTTTTAGTGTGGATTGATGTATCTTTTGAATTCTGTTGTATTTTCCTTTCCTGTTAGCTGCTGGGTTGTAATAAGGTTGTAAAACCACTTTCATTATCAGTATTTTGGCGTATTTCTGCAACATAGCATGTGTTGACTTCATTGGTGCCTAGCAGGACTTGTGCATGTTCCAAGCAGTAACGGGCCCCCGTAAGTGGGTCGTTACAGGTACGCTTTTCCCAACAAGAGGAAAGTCCGTCAATAATCTTCGCGACTTTCTCCTTTTAGGTGTAGACCTTCCCAAGAGCTTCCAATTCGTTGGATATGTCCACGAAGCGAGCATAGTAGTCCTTCATGGTTTCACCCTGTTCCATGTGAAACAACTCAAATTCTTTGTTAGCGACAACGAGTTTAGAATCTTTTATCGTACTCG
Source organism: Scilla litardierei (assembly GCA_030789695.1). Classification (NCBI taxonomy): domain Eukaryota; kingdom Viridiplantae; phylum Streptophyta; class Magnoliopsida; order Asparagales; family Asparagaceae; genus Scilla; species Scilla litardierei. The sequence goes on along the minus strand of CM061134.1, from coordinate 215,098,990 downwards.
TTCCTTCGTGCAAGATGAGGAGTTGGTTCCATACTTGATATGCACTCTTACATGTGCATATCTTGTTGAAGTCTTCGGGCTCCAACGCACATTGCAAGGCATTCATCGCCTTGGCATTGCTTACCTCCGTGGCGACTTCCTCGGTAGTCCACTTCGCGAAATCTTGTTCGGCGGGCTCGACATACTCTGTCAATGTGGCTCTCCAAAGTGAAGCGCTCCGGAGGAAGGTTTCCATCCGGCATTTCCAGTACCCATAGTTGGTACCGTTGAAATGAGGAGGCCTGACAGAGGATTGCCCTTCCATAACAGAAGACGATCCGTGACGATCCTTGAAGACGTTGTAGTCGTTGTTCATCATAGCTTTAACCTTGGCTCTGATACCAATTGAAGTGCCCTGTGAAGCTACTGCACATGTACTAGAGGGGGGTGAATAGTACTTTAAAATAATCAAGATAGTTATTCCTAATTATTGTGCAAGAAATAAACGACAATGCGGAATAAACAACAATTAACAAGAATGAACAAACGCAAACAAAGCATGTAACGGGTTCGGATCCACACAAGTCTCCCCGACTTGTTCCCGGTGATCCTACGTCCCAACCACCCGGATCCCCTCCGGATACTTGAGTTAGAAACCCTAACTCAAGATTTAGCACTATGAAATTCTTGTGAAAAACCTTCACAAGACCAAATCATACATAATACAAATGTGACTCCCACAACCCGGGATCACACACTTCTCTCACAACCGAGAGAACAATTCAAATAACGATTGAAATGAAATAAAGAAACACTTACCACAAAATCCTATGCCTTGAGTAAATCTTACCAAATTAGGGCAAAGATGGATTTTGGGGAAGATGATGCCACCAAACCCTAGCTTCAAGAAGTTGACCAGCAATGGAAGCCTAGTGTGGAGTATGGTGACTAGAATCAAGCTCTTGGCTTGAAAGGCTCACAATGGAGAGAATCTCTCTTGAGGAAATTGCTTAAAGAGTGAAGGGAGAGATTCTTGGTGAGAAGAGAGAGCTTAGAATTAGCTTGAGAAAACTCTTCTCTTAGGTCTGAAATAACTTGGATAATGGACCTCTCACATTGCCTCAAACGAATTAGGTTTGTATTTATAGAGGCAAGGAAAATCGTGTTGGAAAAGTTTCCAACGGCTCTATTCTGAACTAGACTAGTCGGTCAAAGAACAACCACCGACCGACTAACGGTTGAACAGCCAAAAGGTCGAAGTACAGGAGATGACAACTAGTCGGTCTAAGAAGACTGGCCGACCGACTAGTATCACAACTAGTCGGTCGGTGAATGATCTTTGACCGACTAACAGTCGAAATATAGAAGGCTGACTTCAAGATGATTTAGTCGGTTTAAGAATAAATGCTGACCGACTAGTTTCTCAACTAGTCGGTCGACAAACGTTCTTTGACCGACTAACGATAAACAGTAACTATGGCTGTACAGGGAAAGCTCAACTAGTCGGTCAAAGAAGGATTCCTAACCGACTAGATCGTCATCTAGTCGGTCGGTGACACTTCTTTGACCGACTAATTGATCAACAGGGAAAGAGCTGAAATGAGCAAGGACATCTAGTCGGTTCAAGTAGAGTTGCCGACCGACTAGATCGTCATCTAGTCGGTTGGTACTCCTACATGAACCAACTAAGATGCACTAGAAGCCGAGGGAAGAAGCGATAGGCTTCGGAAAAGTTTCTAATGGCTTCTATGATAATTCTAGCTCTAAGACATGAGCGAAATGAAGATGATAAATGTAAGTTCTACTCAAGGCTTAACATTCTAAACTATGAAACTAGAAGACAATAAATAATACATGACGAACCGTCTTCAAAGCTTCAATCTTCATTCTTCTTGACTTCAATATTGCTCCTTGAGCTTCAACGAAGCTTCAGGCACACGATAACGCGCATTGAGAAGTCTTGAGACGTCGCTTTAGATGTACGTATTCTTTTGGCGACGATCTCCATAACTGCGCTCACAAACAGTTAGTACGATATTTATGTTTGCTCATCATCCAAAACCAAATCCGGGGAATCAATACTCAACACCTTTAAAGGTCTTATCGACCTTAAGCCCCTGCCGTGCAAGTTCTGCTAGCAATGGAATAAGGGTGGCATCGTGCTCGGGCTTCCATATTTTGTTATGTTGTGAAGAAGAGGAAGGTTGCTTCAGCTTTTTGCTTGGACTTGATACAGTCCCCTCGACATCCTCACTACGCCTGCTCGACTTCCTCGAGGAGTCACTGCCGGGAGTTCTTTCATTTCCACTTTGTGACGTTGGCATCGCGAATGCACCATGCGAGGATGGGGGTCTGAAATTGGGTATGTCTCCCCCCTTGTAGCATATGCATATACCCATGGCCACTATGTGAGGGAATAGACATGGGCATTTGCATTGGAGGAGACATGGGCATTTGCATTGGAGGAGACATGGGCATTTGCATTGGCAATGTGAAATTTCCATAAGGTTGATATGGCATTCCATGCCCACCAGATTGGTATCCAAGCATTTGGTAGGGGTTAGGTGGAACCCGCATGTGAATTGGACGGTTGAGAAGTGGTTCCACCCTCCTCTCGGCAGCTCCACGTTGTGTCCCATATAGATTTTCATATAACTGATGCATTGGATCACTCCCATCCGGGGAGGGCTCGCCCCCATGCCCTGAATTTTTAGATCCTTCCATCCCTATATCATCAATATTATGATAATTAAAACACATAATTTGAAAGTAAACATCATTGACATGATAACGAATGGTGAAAAAAATACGGAAATGTAAATGATTAAAATGATCAGCCAAAGCATGAAAATATTGTCATACTGAACACACCAAACGTCATGCAATAAGAAAGGAACATTGACAAATTGTTCAGACTAGGTTCGCAAATAGTACGACCCCCTCATAGGCCATGCTCTACTGTGTTCCCGTTATTATTTATGTTACAGTAGTCCACCCACATATCCCAAGCTATCTGCTCCCTGCGCATTTTCCAACGATCCCGTTGTTCGGTTTGTTCACGAACGGTCCCCAGTTGGGATAGATCAATAACATCGTCATCCCTCTCATCGATACCCTCTACTTCCTCCTCCACCCCATCACCTTCTTCATTTAGTTGGGGGTCATGAGGTTCTGCAATCTGGATGTAATTATGCAAAACAGTGCACGATAGTACGGTAGCGACCTGGCTCTTAAATGGGTAGTGAGGTTTGGATGTCAATATTTTAAACTTGTTCTTTATGATACCAAAAGTGGACTCGATCTTTGATCTTAATGTAGAATGGCGTAGGTTGAATAGCTCTCGTCGATTTCGAGGAACCCGATCAATATGGTCCTTCAAATGGTATCTAACTCCCCTGTATGGAGATATGAATCCTGGCATTGTCGTATATCCAGCATCACAAAGGTAATATTTACCTACATTCATACAAAGGCGACCAGTTTTCTGTTCAGACGCTTTTTGAGATACGTAAAACTAATTTATATGTTAATTTTAACATATTACCTTCATACACTCGCAGCCCCAGTGGGGGGTAAAGACAATGCATCTTTCAGGACCGTAAAATCATTTGCAGATCCTTCCCACCCGGTCAGTACGTATGTGAATCGTTTGTTTGGAGTAACAGCTGCAAGAACATTTTGCGTCACCCCCTTTCGCCCTCTAAAGCGGGGTACGAGCCTTGCTGGTAGCGTGGCATCTATGTGCGTCCCATCAATGAGCCCGATGCAGTCCTACAACATATTAAATGAAACCACTGTGCAATTCCAAAAACAATCCATATTACACTGCCACATATACATATAATCACACATACCTTAAAATATGGGAACCAATTTGGATTATTGAATATCTCAGGCGGCGTCTCATTGGGAGCTTGCTTCACGAACATATCCCGAAGGGCACACAGTCCCGCCATCACTTTGTTAAAATAACGGCTAACGGTCACCCGCCCCTTATGAAATCCACTTGCATTACTCTATTCTTTGACTTGTGTCCTACCATATGCAGGAACATTGCCACCTGCTCCTCTACGGATACATGAATAGTGTCCTTGAGAAGATCACGCTGGCGCAGTAATGCTGCAAGATTCATGAAAGCATGTCTGCGCATTCGTAGGTAGTGCAAACAGCTACTTTCAGACCCCCACAAAATTCTCCGCATGTGGGATTTTCTATGCAGATCCCGCATAGCTGAGGGCTCTCTGGGTATAGGGTCTGGCCTAGCGGAATTGTGCATTTGTAAGGCGAGTACGACAAACTTTATTGCAGCTGCGGCGGCGGTACATACCTCACAACTCGAATGGTCTCCTTGTGTATCCATGTCACCCTTAATTGAATAACACATATATTTACTGTTAATTATATAACTACCATGCTACATATGAGTCACACCTTTCACATAAAAATGTGCATATCCAAATGTTTTACCCTCAGATTTACTGTGTAATCATAGGCACACACGTGGTTGCTTTGCCGTTGCTCTATCCTTTTCACCCCATAAATGCAACAAGGAGACAAGCCCCAAAAATTTATAAAATGAGCCAAGCATAACAACAACCCAAGGAGCTAGGAGACATGCCCCAATAATCTGATACATTGACCCCAGAATAGCATCATAAAAACCCAAAATGCAAGGAGACATGCACAAAAAAAACAGCAACAAGTCACCTTGGACATAACATGTCACGCCCCGCTTCCCATTCTACCGGAAGCGAGAACGCGAGCGGGTCCGCGATGTGCTTAAAACAAAGAGGAGTACTTTTTTTTTCTTTTTCTTTTCTTCCTCCTTGGTTTAAACACACTAAGCGTCCATGAAATAATATGGCAGGATCTTGCATGCTTATAAGAAAGAGTACGGATGACATTATTACAATACCAAAGCGTCTGAAAGTAAAGTACAACATAGGCCTAGTTTGGCCAATACAAGCATAGCACACAAATTACATTATCTCAAATATATAAAACGCAGTCGCGAAGGGGAATATCTAGTCTTCTGTGGGTAGGTACTCCACGTAGCCTTCGAGCTCTGGCTCGGTTCCTGCAGCAAAGACTTCAACGAACTCACTGTCGGTACCTGACGGACATTTCGTAAAAACAACAAAATGAAATGTCCGTCAGCGAGGTATACTCGGCAAGATATTCTCAAAACCAAAATGTTAGACATTTAAATTAAAAACTGAAAACACAAATAATAAGATAAGTATAAAAGAGTTATAGCGGTGTAAAGCAGTTAAAGCGGTTAAATGTTCGCAACTATTTGTAACCTGCAACAATTTAATAATCTGATAGCAATTGGCGATACTGCTAGCAACCTGCAACAATTTAATATTCAATAGCAATTTTCAAAGCCATCTGTAACCTGTGACAATTTAACAATTCAATGATAACACTAGCAACCTGCAGAAAAGATGTTAGAACAATTAATCAAAAACCAGTCTATCCTAGTGATAAGTCCATGGCCAAGAGTACTAGAGATAACCAACATGCAGCCTGCGACGGGAGCAACTCCGAGGCTTACCCACCGTTCCGATATGGCAACGGTCAAGGATCTAACCCCCGTAATGTGTTGGAGGTAATTTAGTATGGCGCATCCAGCCACTCTGTAACACTTGTGATCATAGACTACCCCAAACCCAGGTCAAGTCAAGTGTCGGTCAAAAGGATGTGTACTATCTGTCTATTATTGAAATTCCATCTTCCATTCTATATTATTAAAGTTCCATCTTCCATTCTATATTGTTGAAGTTCCATCTTCCATTCAGTCAATTCAATCTCGGTGTCTCAGTAGTCCGTACAATAGTTTCACCAAAGTTCGCAACTTCACGATTTGATTCAGCAATTAAATGAAAACATAAAAATTCACTTAATTAGATGAAAGAACGGTTAAGATATGATTTTAACTAAGAAAATGAGTTTAAATTAGCTTAAAATATTTTCTAAGATTTGTAGTTATTTTTCAAGATTTTTAAACAATTTTAAACAATTTTAAACAATTTTTAAATAGTCAAAAAGCAATTTTAAATCAAGAAATGATTTTTAAAACATATGTTCAAGGAATTGTTTAGAGCAAACCGTACATCAGAATTCTTCAAACAAGGTGTCAAAATGATCGTATTCACTAGTACTGTAACATATATTTTTATCGTACAGCGGTATGTGTAAAAATTACAAGCTACGAATTTTAAAAGGATTTTTAAAACAAGAATTTATCATTACAACATATCTTCAAAGATTTATTCCGGGCAAACCGTACGTCGGAATTCTGTAAACAAGATGTCAAAACGATCGTATTTATAAGTACTGTAACATATATTTTTATCGTACAGCGGTATGTGTAAAAATTGCAAGCTACGAATTTTAAAAGGATTTTAACCTATTTAAGTTTTGCCTTTAAAAATTCACTGTGAGAAATATACTTGCCTGATGGAGATGAAACTAGCGCCAATGGATTCGTTTCGACGTTTCTGATTTTCTGGGACTAGTCACACATTTTTCTGGCCCCTATATTATTTATTATGAATTAAAAACCAATAAATATATTTATTAATTAATTAAAAATACGAAAAATACGAAATATATCGTATTTACAAGTTTGCCATTCGAACTTACGCACGCCGTTTACCTCGCGAGAGAGAGAGAGCGGGAGCGGGCGGGGGTGTTTCGCCGGCGGCGGTGGCGGGGTCAAGAGGGGGTCGCCGGAGCTTCGGGGGCGGTGGCGCTGACGGCGGAGCTCAGGGCGGCGGGGAGCGGCGTCGTGGGTCTAGCTGTCGGAGGGGGACAGCGGCGAGGCGACTGCGGGGAGGCGTGGAGCTGCTCTCGGAGGGGGTGGCTGACGGCGCTGCACGACGTCGGACGGCGGTCGGGGAGGGGCGGAGACCGGTCGGAGCTCCGGGGGTCGCTGCGGTGGTGAGAGGCCACGTCGGTGGCGGGCTGAGCGCGGAGGGGAGATGCGAGGCGGGGAGGGAGGCTCACGGCGGTGCCCCGGGTGGCTGCAGTGTCGTACGGCGACGGCGGTTGCGTCGCCGTGGAGGAGGGTGGCGGTCGGTGGTCGGAGAACGAACGGGAGAGGAGAGGGGGAGTTGGGTTCGACGTGAAGGGGAAGAGAGCGGGTGGAGAAAATGGGTTACGGGCTTCGGAGCTTGGCTTGGGCGATTGGTTGCCTGGGGATTAATTTGTGAAAGAGAAGAGAACAAGCAGCTGTTTAAATAGGGTTGGGATTATTAGTTTAATATAAAAGCAATTAATGTTTAGTCAAATGAAATGAATGCAAAGTTAGCTTTTGAAAATAGGTAGGAAACTTAGACTAGGCTTCCTAATTGGAACGTGTGAGCTTGCCGACAGATGTGGGTGATTAGCAATGGTAATTAGGGAAACGTAAAACGGTAATTAGTGAAAGTAATTAGTGAAATTACAATTTTGCCCCTAAAGTCAAATGACTCCGAAAAATTACGAAAATATAGCCACGGGTTCGTATCGTCACGAGGATCGTGACTACGAGATCTATTTCGTAGTTTGGACTACGGAAATACGTGTTTTGGGCCAAAACGTTTAGGAAGCGGGTTTGCGGGTTCTCTATTGATCCGACTTCGGAAAATTACGAAATTAATGTGGGAGGCTCTAAATGATCTTAGAGTGACACTGTAGAAGTTTGAAATCATTTTGAAAACATTTACTTAGAAAAATAATTGTTACGGCTATAATGTTAAAATTGAGTTTAAATAATTATAAAAATCATTTAGGGACTTAGGTTGATACTCGTATACCCTAAAGTATGTTATAAATATATTGGTTCCACAAAACATTTTTTTATAAATGATTTATAAACTATTTTGATGTTCAACTCCTAACAAACCATTATAAAATATTATTAATTAATAAAATATATAGAAAATGGGTATTGCTGAATACGGGTCATCACATAACATCCCAAAACAGCTTCAATAAGCTAGGAGGCATGAACCAACCATATTATAAAATGAGCCAAAAATACCAACATCAAAATCCCAAAAACCACCACAGAGCCAAGCTCATATAATCTGATAACTGACCCTAGAATAGCATCAAAAAAACCCAAAATGCAACAAGTTGTCATTCACAAAAAAACAGAATCAAGTCATCATGGACATAACATCCCAAAACATCTTCAATAAGCTTGGAGGCATGAACCAACCATATTATAAAATGAGCCAAAATTACCAACATCAAAATCCCATAAACGAACACGGAGACAAGCTCCTATAATCTAATACACTGACCCTAGAATAGCATCAAAAAATCCCAAAATGCAACAAGTTGCCATTCACAAAAAAAACAGAAACAAGTCACCATGGACATAACATCCCAAAACAGCTTCAATAAGCTTGGAGGCATGAACCAACCATATTATAAAATGAGCCAAAAATACCAACATCAAAATCCCAAAAACCAACACGGAAACAAGCTCCTAGAATCTGATACATTGACCCTATAATTACATCATTAAAACCCAAAATGCATCAAGGATACATGCACCAAAAAAAACTGAAACAAGTCACCATGGACAAAACACACCAAAACAGCAACAATCCATTGGAATCAAAGGCCCAATTTTTTTTTAAAATGATCCACACATCTTATACACCAAAAAACCTAACTGCATCTAGGAGACATGCCCCAACATTGTAAACATCAACATGGGGCTTAAAGGGAACCATCGTAGCAAGCCATCCTACGTGTATGTTTGTAATGAAAATTCACTTCTTTTCATTCCTCAATTTTTTTCCATCATTGGGCACATTTTAGATTGCACAATTATTTGCATTCATCCATAAAATACAATACCATTCGCAATCAGATCATCGATACAGATCAATAATAAGAAATAGCCGCAAGCAAACAAGCCCAGCAAACCAACATCAACCATCAGCAAACCCAATTAAACCCTAGCTTCATCACAACACATATAAATTATATAGAGTGCCTAGATTATACCTCTGAGATAAAATCCCAAAATTAGATAGAGATCCTGACGACCGAAGGTAAGATTTTGCTCTGAGCTTCACCGACCAACCCAACAAGCTAGGCACACCCCCTCCTTCATAGCCTATCACGAAATCAAAGCCAGCAACCCTGAGATCAGCAATGGATGCATGCAAAACCGCCGGAAACCTCGAGTAGAGCTAGGTTTTTTTTCGCCCCCAACTGAAAACCGCGCAAAAGAAGGTGAGGGGAATGGATTTCTGACCGTGTGGGACCAGGAACAAGGATTCTCAGCGAAATCGCCGCGATTTCGGGGGATTTCAGGCCGAGATTTTGGGGTCTCCACGTCGGAACCACGGAGGAGGGAAGCAATCGCAGCGGAGTCGCGGAAAGAAATAGCCCCGAGGAACGTGAGAGAGGAAAGTGAGTGAACAGGGCTGAAGCGACGCGTGAATAATGACGAAATTTCACTTTTCCCCCAACTTTCACCCAAAAGAAACAGTCCCTTAGTGAAGATCTACGGTCGAGACTCTCCCATATTTGAGATGAGCGGGAGGGGCATATTTTCTCATTGAATTTGAGCGGATGGCCCGATTACCTAGCCAGCCTCATCTGACGGTGGGCTTGAGTGAGCTGATACTCAGATACGCACTGATCCTCTGCTTCTCATTCGATTTGGGCTCCCATGGCTTGGGCTCTAACATATAATTATCTTGAGTTCGCCATGCTTGAACTAGCCACGCCCCTTGGTGTACTCAGGGGCCATGTTTGTATCAGTTAGCTTAGTTGCAAGTTCTGTTAAGCTCGTTTAAGTAAATGCAGCAGCTAACTTGTTTGAAAATTGATACGAAGAAAAATCGTGGTTGCAGGATTTTTACGTTCTCTCTTGTTTGATGGCATGTGGTTATCCTGCAGATTTACTGGGAAGTTAAATTTGTTTTAAACGCATCGGTTACAACAAATCAGATTGTTGTATTTTGACAATTTTAGAATTGGATTACCATTTACAGCAAGCATGCAAACCCAATATGAAACGGGCAAACTTCTAAAAAAAATTAAAAATAATTTTAAGAATCAATAAAATTTCAATTTAATTACAAAAATTGATTAATTTATCACCACTTGGATTTCGCACGTAAATTGAGTTTAAACAACAAACATGGTTGATAATTCTGAACAAATTATGCATACTACAAATGATAATAAATTCAACCCCAATCAAATTATGTATCCTTCAAATTGTGCCAACCTTCTAACAGCTATCAAGGAATCCATAAAAAAATGACCAGGACTACTTAAAAATGATCAAAATTAGCAATTTATTAGCAATTTATTCCAAATGATCGAGATTGACAACCACCCAAATGATCGAGATTAATAAATGTTTATTTTTTTTGAATATTTAACCAAATTTGTCCAAACTTAAAAAAAGTGGTAATTTTCACTTTTTCTTGCAACATTATTTATAAAACAATTTCCAGATAATTTTTCCAACTCGCAGTCAATTAAAACAGCACACATAGAATATTTAATTTCCAGATAATTTCTGCAGACACTAAAATAGCTTTTCAATAAAATATTTCGATTTTTTTACATCAAACGACTAACGGGTTTCATAAGCAAGCAAGATCTTGATACATAAAGTAGTTAAACCCTAACTGCAGATCAAAAACAAATCAAAGTAACGAAACTTCAGATAACACAAGGTGAACACTCTAACGAAAAGATGCCCCTTCTCAGTTCCTCCAGCCCCCGCCACCGGACCCGCCACCATACCCACGGTAACGTGACCCACCACCATACCCACGGTCACGTGACCCGCCACCATACCCGCCAAAATCCCCACGGTCACCCGCCAACATACCCGCCACCATACCGGCCAACATCCCAAGGGTCACCCGCCACCATGACCCGTACCCCACACCACCGCCTCCATCTCGGCGTCCACCGCCGTACCCGCCGTACCCGCCGCGGCCGCGGCCGCGGCCGCCGCCGAAGTACCCGCCGCCGTACCCGCCGTACCCGCCGCCGCGGGACTGGGCCTCGTTGACGGTGATGTCCCTCCCATCGAGGTTCTGGCCGTTCATCCCCTCAATAGCGTCCTTCATGGCCTGCTCCGTGCGGAACGTCACGAACCCAAACCCCATGGATCTCCCAGTCTCCCGATCGTTGATGATCTGAAAAAAAATAAAATAAAAATCGAATCTTTTTAACTCAAATACCATCAGGACTATGGATTTTGGGTAGAAGATTCAAGTTCGAGAAGTGGTAACCTTTGAGTCAACGACCTCCCCGAAGGCGCCGAAGGCCTGCTCGAGGAAACCGCTGTCGGTGGCCCAAGCGAGGCCGCCGACAAAGCAGCGGTACTCCACGTCAGCACTGGCCATTTGGATAGAAAATGGATGAATCCGAAACCCTAGAACCGATCGAATCGGGAAAGAAAGAGGGGGGTGAAGAAGCCGAACCGCCTCTGTGAGTTCACGAGAAACCCTAGATCACTCCCAGCTCTATATTTATAGGAAAGGGAGTTGCTATTAGCACAGACCACTTTGCTGAGTTCACAGACCACTTATTTACAAGTTTGCCATTGAAAATCTGTTGCTGAGTTTACATACCACTTATTTACAAGTTTGCCCTCTCACCCCTCTTCCCCCGCCGCCTCCGCCGGCGTCCCTGATCATCAGTTCTTCGAGGAGAACATACCACCGGGAACGGTGGTGGATACCGTGATCACACATCCGGAGGCGCGCCCGCTTGTGCCGCCGGCTTACTACGCTCACCGTGCCACGTATAGAGGGAGGCTGTATCTTGAATCTCGATCGCTCGGATTCTGCCGGATTCGGTGGTGCGGCCACACTGTCGAGAGCCGGTCCTCTTCTGACGTCGACGCTGCCAAAACTCAGAGACAATGTTAAGAAGCTTATGTTCTACTGCTGATCTCAGTGCCCGCTATTGTAAATAAGTTCTATGTCGACCTATTTTGATTATTGATTATATCGCAAGGTTTTACAAGACTTTGGAGATAATAGGGAGAAGGGAGATATCTACGGAGGTACTGATTAAATCAAAGATATTTGATCCCTGAAAATCTCTCGAAAGTGGAGAAAAACTAGGTATTGTCTCTAACATCATGCATTTTTTTTCAGCTTCAAGAACTCTGCTTTTCATTTGAGAATGTGTGCCCCGATGTTAACAAGTACCCGGCTGTTTGGTGATGACGATGGCGACGACGACGGAGCTGAGGATGGCGAAGCCGACGAGGTCCGTCTTGAGAAGGGGGACGTCGACGAAGGGGAGGGGGGAGGAGGGAGGAGGAAGGAGAGGGCAAATTTGTAAATAAGTGGTCTGTGAACTCAGCAACAGTTTTCAATGGCAAATTTGTAAATAAGTGGTCTGTGAACTCAGCAATGTGGTCTGTGCTAATAGCAACTCCCTATAGGAAAAGAGAAGGAAAAACCGGCTTGATTGGACAAAGGGAGTTGCAATTAGCACATACCTAATTGTTAATTGTTGAGTTCACATACCACTTATTTACAAATTTGCCATTAAAAACTTTTTCTGAATACACAGACCATTTATTTACAAGTTTGCCATAATCCTCTCCCCCTCACGTCGCCGTCTCTGCCGGATCAGCAGCGGCAGCATCCGCCGGAGTTCCAGCACTGCATGCATCACCAGCATCCGCCGGAGTTCTGTACCCATGACATGGAAGCAACTTCGAGGAACGAGTGCAAGACAAAATTTAGCCACATCATCGGGTAGCCCTGGCAAGATGGGACTATATAGATCTCCGGTTTCGATTTTTATTGTCGTGGAACCCTTGGAACGACCCGTTCGATTATTTTGGGTTGCAGTAGTGAAACACATCTTTAATTCAGCAAATCATTCACCCAAAAGGTCAAGGCAAGGCACTGCCAAACTGAGAAATTCAAAGAGTTAAAATGCTGGGTATATAACCCATTTTGCAACAAACTCTCCCTTAGATAATTGGAAAGAGTAACGGAGAGAATCGTTGGGCACTCTACAAGTAGCAGAGATCTAAGCAATGGGATTCATGATAGCAGTCACTTATAGGGATCTTAAGAGACCAATGCTTGAAATTGGGAGAAATGCGGGAAATACTGGGTGTGAATCCCAGTTGTGTCACGACTTCTTTTGGGTTGTGTCACCAAACTTGTAAATAAGTTGATTCTACTCGATGCTGGTGATGTATGCAGTGCTCGAACTCCGGCGGATGCTGCCGCTGCTGATCCGACGGGGGCGGTGACGCAAACGGGGAGGATGGAGGAGTTGGGTAAATTTGTAAATAAGTGGTAAGTAAACTCAGCATAAGATTTTTTAGTGGCAAGCTTGTAAATAAGTGGTCTGTAAACTCAGCATTCAGGTCGGTGCTAATAGCAACTCCCGTGGATAAATATCTCGCGGGTCGGTATTACATGTTTGACCTTTCATCCGTCCATATTTCAAAATATCACCCGGCACGTGACGTGCGCCTGACAGAAAATCACGAACAACATCTCGAAACAGAACGAACGGCCTGGCCAAATGGCCCGCCGGCCCGGAGCCCGGCCTGTCCGGCCCGGTCAACCCAGGCCGGGCCGTTGACCAAGCCCGACCCGCCGGGCGGGCCGGGCATTTTCCCAGCTCTCGGCCCGCCGGTCGGGCCGGCCCGCCCCCCTTCCCAACAGCCATTATGGATGTTGGGGGGTTTTTTTTTTGGTCTTTTTGACCAAAATACCCCCCAACAGCTATAAACAGCTAAATTGGGGGAGTAGTTTGGTCAATTTTGGCCAAAATGATGAACAACAGCCCCAACAGCCGTAAAACGGTCATATTGGAGGGTTATTTTGGTCTTTTGGCCTTAAGAAATCCTATAAGCCCCGGCCTAAAAGCCCCGCAAAGGCCTCAAGCCATGGCGGCCCCAGACTGACGTGGAGGGAATCACTGGCCCTTGTAGATTGAGGTAACCGCTACCCCCGAATTGCGCCTACCTTCATTACCATTCAAGAGCCCCATTACGCCCACCTTGATGACCCATCAAGGGACGATCAAAGCGGCAGATGCTTGGGGTAAGATGTGGGAAGGATGAGGGCGACGTGAGCGGTTCAATCCCTACAAAAGACCCGAAGATCGAAGGATGAATGGACCGAATTCCTCCAACGACCTTGTCTTCCACCTCACAATTCTCCTCCACAGACCGACCTAAGGATTCAAGTATCGGTCTCACCACGAACCGTACTCGATCCCAGCGGACATCCTTCAGACCATATCTGACTTAGGCATCGAACGGGACTTGTTCGGAACCAAGGTCCGACCCACCTGACGAGCTTTCTCGTCTACGAAGATCAAGGAGACTTCACCCGCCGAGGCTACCCCTCAGCGCTTCATCCACCAGAGCCGAACGGCCTCGACCCCGAGCTTGTCCGACTCTCCACTCGAGGAGGCCGTCGTGCTCCCGAAGCTATCCTTCGGGATACCGACGCACGGATACGCACATTCCCGACAAGCAAACACGCCGCTACCCGATCACGGAGCATGTCTCGCATGACCGCGTCGACCTTCGACCCTCGAGATTACCGAACTGTGGTGAAAAAACACCCCAAAATAAAATCCATAAAAATGACCAGGAATACTTAAAAATCATCAGAATTAACAATTTATTTCAAATGATCGAGATTGACAACCCCCAAATAATCGAGATTAATCAATGTTTAATTTTTTTTGAATATTTAACAAAATTTGTCCAAACTAAAAGGTGTTAATTTTCATTTTTTCTTGTAACATTATTTAATAAAAAAATTTCCGGATAATTTTTCCATCTCGCAGTCAATTAAAAACAGCACACACATATCAAATGCGGCAACATTTCTGCAGACACTAAAATATCTTTTTAATAAAATATTTCGATTTTCTTCCTTCAAACGACCACCGAGTTTCATAAGCAAGGCAGATCTTGATACATAAAGTAGTTAAACCCTAACTGCAGATCAAAAACAAAGCACAGTAACGAAACTTCAGATAACCCAAGGTGAACACTCCAACGAAAAGAGGCCCCTTCTCAGTTCCTCCAGCCCCCGCCACCGGACCCGCCACCATACCCACGGTCACGTGACCCGCCACCATACCCGCCACCATCCCCACGGTCACGCGACCCGTACCCCCCACCACCGCCTCCATCTCGGCGTCCGCCGCCGTACCCGCCGCCTCCGCCGCGTGACTGGGCCTCGTTGACGGTGATATTCCTGCCATCGAGGTTCTGGCCGTTCATCCCCTCAATAGCGTCCTTCATGGCCTGCTCCGTGCCGAACGTCACGAACCCAAACCCCCTGGATCTCCCGGTCTCCCGATCGTTGATGATCTGAAAAAAAATACAATAAAAATCGAATCTTTTTAACTCAAATACCATCAGGACTAAGGATTTTGGGTAGAAGATTCAAGTTCGAGAAGTGGTAACCTTTGAGTCAACGACCTCCCCGAAGGCGCCGAAGGCCTGCTCGAGGGAACGGCTGTCGGTGGTCCAAGCGAGGCCGCCGACAAAGCAGCGGTACTCCACGTCAGCACTGGCCATTTGGATAGAAAATGGATGAATCCGAAACCCTAGAACCGATCGAATCGGGAAAGAAAGAGGGGGACGAAGAAGCCGAACCCGCCTCTGTGAGTGCACGAGAAACCCTAGATCAATCCCAGCACTACATTTATAGGAGAAGAGAGGGAAAAACCGAAGGGTTAAATTTTCTGGTTTAGCATTTTGAGTCGGGTCAGGCGGGCCGGACGGTCAGGGGGCGGCGTTCTTGCAAATTTTGAGGAATATCTCGACCGGGTTCTGCTCGAGTTTAACAGAACCAGACCGGATCGAATGCATAGCCATACGCGCGGAAGTCACGTGATCGCAAACGGCTTGATTGGAAAAATATCTCGCGTGACGGTATTACATGTTTACCCTTTTATCCGTCCATATTTCAAATTATCACCCGGCACGTGACGTGCGCCTGAGAGAGAAGCTCGAACGACATCTCGAACAGAACGAACGGCCCATGTGACTTTAGTCAGACAACATATACTATTTTCCTAAATCATAAATATCTTCTTTCTCCGGCATCGGCCACGAAGCTGCTGCCCTCCGACTTCTTCTCCGGCATGGTCTTAAGAGCACGTTCTTTTGGTGGACTGTGGGCGAAAAAGTGGGGGTAAAAACCAACTGTTCATGCCACTGCCATGTTAGCTTGAATATGGACGTGGATTCCTCAAATCTGTTCTTTTGGTGGACTTTGGAGGGAGAATTATTTGCAAAGCTGACGCCCTTTTGGCTGAGAAATTCTCAAACACCCAATCTCCGGATTTTGCAGGAATCCGCTTGCAATCTTGCTTTTGTGGGTCCATGGGGTGTTAGCACCTAACATCGGGCTTCCTCCTCCGTGCAGCTTACTGTAGCTTTTTTGAGAAAGCCCTAAAAATAATCATTTTATTTAGGAGGTAATCTTACCTAGGTTCATCACACACCACAATCTCATTTTCTTCAACCAAAGAAACACAAGAAAGTTTAGTGGGTCCCACAAGAAATTCTCAAATCCACTTTCCATCCATCTTTCCAACAAAAGAAACACACTACACCACTTTTCACTCTCGAAGGTTCCACGCTTTGCAACTTTCAACAATCCCACATTGCATCAAAAGAACATGACCTAAGCTGTAGGTGAAGGGATTTCCGTTTCGAACCGAGCTTTCAGAGATTCCATCATGGTGATATCCTGAAGAGCACCTGCATACACATCCGCATGTTATGTTGATGTTCAATAAGTTTGTCGTTTGAATAGCCAAAGCACTTACATATGTTGCATGTACCAATCGGCAGAATTGCCTCTAGATACACCATTATAATATTCTAGTTGTACAGAACTCGGCACCCAAAAAATTTATTATGTAACAGAGGAAACTTAGAGCCTGTTCTTTTGCGTTTAAATGTTTGTGAAAGTGGGAGATTCCACTATTCCTCCCACTATTCACTCATTTTCATCCTCACTTTCACTCGTCCTGTTCTTTTGTGTTGGCTTCTTTGATTGTGAAAGTTGCTGATGTGGCCACAAAACACACACAATAAAGTTGTGTGGGACCCACAAAAAATTCCAACATCCACATTCACAACCCACTTTCACCCAAAAAAACACAATACTCACTTTCACCACACTATTCACAACTTCAACCAACTCAAATTTAAACACAAAAGAACAGGCCCTTAGCTATTAACAAGTAATGCCCTCAAATTTGTGTACGTATTCATGATTAATTGTCGTAGACATAGCTTCCAATGAATCGTACACTGAAAATTTGATAACAGAAGCTTCATGCTACCCATCGCAGATACCAACTTACACCTCCAGGCCCCATCTTTATGCTGGGTGCCATATAGTCATGGCCGGCAGCTCCAAAGATTAAGCCTTTGGTTAATGCAACTTGACTTGGAATTGTTGAATCAACGAATATTCTGAGTCAGATAAGATGTGAAGATTTGTGAGTCAGTCGGCTTTAATTGAGACAATGTGATCTTTGTTTCAGCTATCCGATCAATAAACGATAAAGAACTCAACAAACAAACAAACAAACATCCCCCCTAAGGAAACGAGTAAGGGAAAATATTCTCCTACTCCTTCCTTCGACAGATTAAGCAATCT
The DNA here is from genome assembly GCA_030789695.1 of Scilla litardierei. Taxonomy (NCBI): domain Eukaryota; kingdom Viridiplantae; phylum Streptophyta; class Magnoliopsida; order Asparagales; family Asparagaceae; genus Scilla; species Scilla litardierei. The sequence continues at coordinate 215,081,345 of CM061134.1, read as the reverse complement.
AAGAAACACACACAGCGTTTAAAATGATTTATAACTTTAGACATATCGACATCATATACATTCAACTAGCATATTGAAGGCATCCTCGTTGTAATCCTAAGCCTATACCTGATAGTTGGCAATGGCTGCTTGTAAAAATTCAACCTCCATTTTCATGTGCGTCGTCCAATCAATGGATAAAACCAATTATATTCTGAAACCTAGATCCGATATGTCTTGTTAGAGTATACATCATGTCAATAAAAATGTTCGACAATGAAGCTGTATGAACATCTAATTTTCTTTTATCTTTTTGCAACATACTTCCCAATTTTAAAATTAAAACCGGCATTTTTAGGTCTTGTTGTCGTTCTTGCTCCCAGCTCTTCCTCCATTCCTTCTAAGTTTAATGATATTTGCCGATGGCAATGCCTATAGCAAAGATGGATCGTTGCAATAAATGAAGCTCAAACGAACCGGCCAACATTTCTACTCAAACAATGAAAAGTGTCCGAAGGAACATCATCTTTGCTAACGTGAACAAAGACGGCGATACTTAGATGGGGTAATGATAGAATGTGCAAGAGATTTGGTGATGAAATTTAGGTTTTTGATTAATAATAAGTGGAATTACAAGATAAGTGGCCTCAATTCGAGAGGAGGACCAACTCTCCCAACTATTCCAGGGTTCAACTATCTAATCTCTACTATTTTTTTTTTCAAATTCAACATCCCCCTAATTACCCAAGCCCCCATAAATATAATAAACCGATTTTCTAAATATTACGAAAATACTACTGGAATCCAAAATTACAGTGGATCAGCCCCCCTTGCCTTTGTTGCTAATTGCCGCTCATTGCCGCTACCTATTGTCGCCACACCCCTTAGCTACAAGCACATTATTATGAAATCCATGGAAACATGCTACTCCAAATGAGTGCTCATCTCCTTCCGACTCTTCCTCCTCAGCAACTGCTATGCCTTCATCATCTTCACCAATTAAGACTTGGAGAAACGGTCCCGGTAACGATGTTCCGTCCCGAACTTCTCGTCACGTCAAAAACATAGTCTCCTGACGCGCTTATTTTGGATCTCCGTTTTCGTGAGGCGCTTGAACTTGTTGTCGGCTCATGGCTCGATGTTCTTCTCCTGACTTGTGAACCCATCCTGACTGGGGCTTTTGGAACTCCGTCATAGCATTGGTGTTGGAGGTCCAGCTTATCGTTTCCCTGGCAGCTCCACAATGTTCATGTCCTCAACTATCTGGGTCAACTCCATTGCCTCTCCTAACCCCTTCGACCAAAGTATACATAGCTCGGTACGGATGCTCATCTTAAGCCCCTTCATAAAATTTCCTTCTAGAGCCGCTTCATACATACCTCTTACCCGACCCGAAAGTAGCTCAACTCTTTCCATATATTTTCGGACCGTTCCATCTTGATTGAGTGCCAGGATCTGCTAATCTAAATCACCGCCTTGCGATTTGCAAAAAAAAACGGTCTAATATGCAATCCTTGAACTCCTCCCATGAGCAAACATGATGCATTTGCTCCCTCCACTGGAACCAAGCCAAATCATTTTCCTCATATCATAGACTTGCTGCCATCAGCTTCTCTTCTTCTATCAGAAGGTTCACGATGAAATCTCTGTGTAGTAAACCCATCCAAAATGGTCCTCCTCAGAGATCGGCATCTTCGGCTTCTGAATCCTATTGTCAATGCCAAAATATTCTTGTCCTGCTCTCCAATTGAGATGTCTGTATTGGAACTGTCGATAGATATTCTGGTGTGTGGCTGTAGGGACCTCCAAATTCTTCACGCTAGACTCCTTCTGTTGTGCAGTCATTTCACATCCATCGTCGAACCAATCTGGGTATCCACCGTCCTCATCGAAACCCCGATAGTAGTCATGATCGTCGTCAAAGCCCCTAAGGAAGCCGTTGCTCCCCGGGGCTTGCCACTGTGCCCTGGTGGGTCCCACACATGAAACCCAAGGCAACCGGCCCCCCTTAGTGGCCTGCCCTGGGACACCGAACCCTGGATGGCCCGCTCAGGGTTCACGGGCCCTGGGACTCTTCCCAGTGGTTGTCACCACCGGGAGCGGACTTACGAGTCGGTCGGCCTTCCCCCCAGCTCCGCTCGCAACCACTTGGGTTTGGAGGGTTTGCCCTCCGCGTGTAGATCCTCGCCGTTTGGATGTAAATCTTCTTCAAAGTTAACAACTTTCCTTTTTTTCTTATCCAAAATTGTGCCTTTTGCCCTAGATTTGCGTCGTTGTTCAGATTTGACTTCGTATTCTCTTTCTCATGTGGAGGGCGGCTATCCAACTTTGATACTTGTTGCATTAGGGTTTCATCGATGATTTCATCTAGGATTTCATTTCCTCTAACGCTCGATTTTGTTGCTTGAGGATCTCAACTTCACTTTCAAATTTTTTCCTCTAAAGCTTCAACTTTTCTTGTTGCCATCAGAGGATCGATCACTCTGATACCAATTTGATAGGATCTGAAAGAGATTCGGGGAAGAAATTTAGGTTTTTGATTAATAGTAAATGGAATTTTAAGATAAGTAGCCACAATTCGGGAGGAACTCTCTTAATTATTCTAGGGTTCTATTATCTAATATCTAGTATTCTCTCCAAATTCAACATCCTTCCTAATTACCATAGCCCCCTACACATATAATAAACTGATTTTTTTCAATATTACGAAAATACACTTGCGTCCAAGATTACAGTTTTGCCACTGGATGAGCCCCCATTACATTTACTGCTATTTGTCGCTCATTGCTGCTCCGTTTTACCACCGCAATCCTTCAACTATGATCCCATCAGACAATTAGTTTGAGCTTCTAATTTAAACTGGATAAAGATTCTAATTTTTACAATCCATACCGCATCCATCATGATGGTATGATTGATGAGTAACATCATGAACATAGACCGAGAGTCGAATTTTAAAAAATTTCTTATTGACCAGTCCGTGAAGATCATCAAGGAACAACCAAACCTACTGCTGTCAAGAGGTCCATTATAATTAATAATGCGGGTCCATGTGTAGGTCTGCAATCATTATGAAGTCTCTTGGCTCCACGGAAGAAGAAAATCTACATGTCGAAAGAGGAATATAAAATAAAGGAGCGGACGAAAAAAAAGACGATGAAGTGAAGGAGTCTAATAGAGAAAGTGGAGATCGAAAAAGCATAATCATAGGAGGAGTTAGAAAAGGTTTCTCTTTAATTACAATACGTAGGTTTCTAGATCTCCACCCCCACCCCCACCCCCACCCCCACCCCAAATTTTTAGTAGGGCTTTTAGATCCTTTTTTGCCAGATTTGGGATGGAGTTTATTTGCTTGGTGTGGCCTGGGGAGGAAGTTCTTGATGCCAAATCTGGCATGTATTTTAATACTTCTTCTGAAATGTTAGAAGAGATTTCAAATTTTTTGTGAGGTTATTTTCCACATTAAGTCTTTAATTTTGTTATTACTCAAATAATGCCGGTTTAGGGTGTCTTTGATTTTGATGTTAATCTCTGATGATGCAACGAGCGACTTGAAATTAAAAAAATTGGCGCATTTGGTATGGAGTTCATTTGCTTGGGGGCGGTCTGGAGATGAAGTCCCTGTTACCAAATCCGACATGGATTTTTGATGCTTGAGGTTATTTCCTGCAATGTTGTGTTAGGGTTGGGGTCTTTAATACTGACTTTTATCTATGGTGATGCCGTGTTAATGTTAGGATCATTAATTTTGTTGTTAACTTCTGATTATGTTAATGACGATTTGGTAAATAAGGATGAGAACGTGCAATGTTGGTAAATTGAATTTGTATTAGTGAATGTTATTGGCCAATCCTACTTTTCTTTTTTTTATCCGAAAGAAAAAAAAGAATAGTTAGAATTTTCTATTTCGAAATCACCACCAAAACATATTCTAGATCGACTCAAGAGGAAAAGGTTTGGCTAGTTCATGTTTATAATTTGATAAACAGAGGTGAGAAAGCAGCAAGACCTAAATGCCCGTCAGTAATTTCATGGTCATGTCTCAGACTTCAGTATGCTCAAACTTAAAGGTTCCTTCCGTAATAAATGGCATAACGAAAATTTGATACCAAAATCTTCATTTTATTCATTACGAGTATCTAGCTTCATTTTCCAATCCCCATCGTCATGTTGGGTACTATATAATCATGGGCATCCACACGAAAGGTTAATCTTTTGTGCAAAGTGGTCACTGAATTATCTAGACAACGAAGATCTTTTAAAGCAATAAGAGTGACAAAACAACACCAGTAGCTTGTGGTCAAAATTGAGAATAAAAAGAGCACAAAATATTCACAATTCCGACTAAAGCTGGGTTGTTGTGGCACTTTACTTGAGAACCTAGGAGACGCAACATTTTAGTATTTTGTAGTAACTTTACTTTAACACAAATAAGAACAAGGTGGCAGGCGAGTGTCAATATGTTTTGCCACCTAACTCTGAAAACTGTTTTGCACTCGAAACAGAAAGAAAGATGTGAAGCTTTGAATGTCAGTCAATCTTTAAAATGAGACAAGGGTATCTTCTTCTCAACTTAACACCACTAAACCGTTATCTCCTATCATCCCATTAGAACTTACTTATGTGATGAAAAAAATACCGTTTCATATTCAAGTTCATCTTCCTTATTATTCTCTGCTTCTGATGTTTGATTTACTGCTAACTGCAACCCATCATTGATCCCTATCAGAGTATTTCAAAATTATGCTTTAATTTTTGGAGGAAGACAAAAGAAATTCACATTTGCGTCTAGCGAACCTTATGCTTAAAAGAATCAGTCCTCCTTTTCTTTCAAAGCATGAAGCCAACTGCTGCCGCCTGCAGTTTGCTAATGCTGCTGGCTCACGGGGATGGGCATGATAGATGAGAATATGAAAGTGGCATTGATTGTTGGATATAGAAATTGAGATGGAAATTGTGATGTAGATAATAAGGAGATGAAAAATGAGATGAAGATGACAAATGAAATTAAATTGGAAATTCATGTAAGAAAATGAGATGAAAATTGAGGTTGAGACTGAGAAAAGGATGGAAATTGAGATGACGACGATGAATAAAATTCAACCCCACTATCTACCTATTCATTTACCACCACAATCACCGCAGCATCAACAAACAACCCATCCCTCTCCAAGATTTGATCTCTCTCTCCCCCCACCCCACCCCCACCCCCCCCCCCCCCGAAAAAAAAAAAAAAAAAAATCTCTCACCAAAATTAAATTTGAAGATCCATCTTTCAAAAAACCCATCTTTCTCCATCAATTCCTAATCTCCAAAAAATCCATGTCTCTCCAAAATAAAAAAAAACTGAGGAAGGGATGAAGTTATGATGCTTAAAAATCCTCCAACTTTTGTTTTTCGGAATTTAATGTTTAGTATCCATATCCTTTTTACTCAGTCTCTTCAAAATCAAATTAGAAGACCCATCTCTGAAAAAACACTTCCCTCTCCAAAATTATAAAAGGAGGGACGAATAAGACCATGAAATGGCATTTTCATCTTCAGACAATTAAAGTCTAACTGGATGATAGGAGATAACGGCTCAGGGGTGTAAAATGATAAAAAATATTCGGGGCCTTAGTGATTTTTAGGAACCATTTATGGTGTTTTGAGTTATTATCCCTTAATGGTTTATCCCCTCTTTTGAAGGAACAATGTCACTTCAAACTCAAAGCCCCTACCCACCTGCACAACTAATCTATCAACAAAGTTGATTTCTAAATTCCCTTCCAAAGTGGAATTTTGCTTGGAGGGGTAACATTGGTGGTCTATGTGTTGTTGATGTACATAATACTCAGAGATAATGGTAGTCTTTAGACAATTGACATCTATTGATAAACACATTAAGAGAATAATGGAAAACATGTGTCATATGACAAAGCCACATATGCGCCTCAAAAAGGCTATCCCTCACTATTTTTTAGACGATCGGAAGCATTCATTTTTATCTTCATATTCTAAAATCATAAAACATCAAATAATGGGTGAACCCAATGGGTTTTATCAATTCATCCACCAGTCACAAAAGTTCTATTCGTGCAAAATAGTTAAATTTGGGCTAGATGAATGAACGTGCAAAAATCCAATGGTTCATGTTATATTTGGTGGATTGAGGTTTTAGAATGTGAAGATCAAAATGAACGGTTCCGATCGTCCACAAAAACAGGCATGGATGGATTTTTTTATATGAGCAGACGTGGCTTAGCTACGTGTCATATGTTTTCCATTATTCTCATAAATTAATATCCTTATAAATATGCATACATGGATACTAAAAAATCATGTAAACACCAAAATAGGGATGATTACTATACAAAATTTGCAAATAAAGACATGTGGTTTAGTTAACAAAGCTTATTCGAAGTTCAAACCTTTTCTTCTAAGATTTCAACTAATGTTGATTTAGATCATCGTCTTCAACTCTACATCGCAAATCTAATCATACATCTCTGAAATTGCAACTGAAATCTCGCTAACAGTAATTTGTAAGAACGTGCAAATCCCTAACTGGCTTCGATAGGTAAATAAATAAATAAAACGGAAAAAAAGAACAATTTTTTAGATCAAAATTAGAGAGCGGAGTACCTTTTGAGATTTTGAACGAGATTGCGATTGAGGTAGAAAGAATCACTGCTATCAGGAAGCCTTGATCGATGAGACTAAAATTTTAAAGCAGGGATTTTTTCTTTTCTTGAATAAAAAAGGCCACAGTCTATAGGGGAACAGACTCGGGTTCGGGTCTTAAATAATTTTCGGATGAAACCCCAAATTTTAAAGCCCAATAATGTCAAACCAAGTTCAAAGCCCAGGGAGAATAACCTTTAAAGAAAAGATCAAAAAAAAGAAATCATGTGCGTTTAGGAGCTCATTTTGATATATGTGTTGGGATAAACCGTTGGGGGCAAACAGCGGATGCACGCAAAAGGTCCCCAAAAAAAGACGGATAGCTAACCAACAATCGCTACATCACGATCTTTCTGAGATACACCACAATAGCACAATATTTAACCAAAACAAAACAAGATGAAAAATAACTAAAGCAGAAAAGCAACAAAGTCAAGCAACACAGAGTTTACCCTGGGTCGGCCCACTAACAGAGCCTACGTCCAGGCTTTCCGATGACGGTTTCCACTAATATGATCAGAGAGAATTACACCGACTTCTTCAACCTTTTTCACCAATAGAGAGCGCCAATAACTCCAAACGTGGAGTTCAAACTCTTCTTACAACCCCAAATTGATGTTGTTTCAGAGTGTTTTCTCACTACAAAAGCGTTGACCGCGGACTACCCGGTCAACGTGGTCAAGGGGCCGACTTGGGTCCCTCGGGTGTGTCGGGTCAGTGCAGACACGACGCGAATCGGAGTTGCGGATGACGTGGAGCGTGTCAGCTGGGCCGAATCTGGATCCTCGGCCGCAAGGGGGGCGAGGGGAAGCCTCGACCCGGTGTGATACGCTCGGCCTCGGACGGACGTGCTCGGCCTCGGCCGATCGGACGACGAGGAGTAGCCTCGGTCGTCTTGCTTGATGCGTGGCCGGCGTGGGGCGGAGGGGAAGCCTCGGCCCGTGGATCTGACGTCCTCCTGCGCAGACGAGAACACTCGTCAGGGGGGCCGGACCTTGGTTCCGGCCAAATCCCCTCCGATGCCTAAGTCAGACGATGATCTGAAAGAGGAGACTCGGCGGAGACGGTTCGACTCGTGAGGAGATCGGAACGACGTCTACCGGCGCGAGCAGGGGAGGAAGGAGATGAAATGGGGGAACTAGGTCGTTGATGGAGTACCTTATGTTTTAGTTACCTGAGATGCGGTCCCCTGTCTAGTCGTCCTTCTAGCCCTTTTATAGGCCTCCCGTCGTGATTGCCCACGACTCACGTCCCTCGTCCGCCCCCGATCGTGCCCCCCTCAATCCGCCTCCCTATCGCCGTTCCCTGCGTCATGCCAGCACCTCTCCATTACCGCCATTAAGTGGTCGCGGGCCCGGGGGAGCGGTTATCGCTGGAGTGGGCGAGTGACTTGCGCGTTTCCGGGGCCGGGTTGGATAGCCGTTCGGGGGCCCTCTAAGGGGCTTTGTCGGGCGGGCCTGATCTCGCAGACGGGCTTCCGATCGTTAGTTGGGTTTCTAGCTCCATGTTCTTTCGGGCTTCGTTTGGTGGGCTGCGCCTTTGGGCCCATGCTGTTGGGCTTCCGCAAAATAGACGTATCTATTGCCCCCATCGGTGGGGCCGATCGGCCTTGGCCGGTTCGGTTCGACCGATGTGACTCCTGGGGTTCCGAGTGTCGCGTCAGTCGAGGCGTGGTCATAAATGAAGGTTATGATGAGGCGGATCGATTGGACTTCCCTTGGCGCCGATTTCGAAATGCCGTCGGCTCTTTGAGGCCTGCCACGCGTTCCTGTCAGGCGTTTCAAATTTGCCCCTGGGTCTGGTATATAAGATCCCCGGCTGCGTTGATCCCAACTTCTTCCTCGCTCTTCCCTCTGTTCTAGGCTTTCCACAACTCGGAGTCTCCCGCCGCCTTCGTTTCCTTGTCTTCTCCAAATTAACAAAAAGGTAACTCCTTTCTCATTTTCATATTATGGCTGCTCTTAGGATAGGTGGTTCTTGCCAAGGGGCGAGGGATCCTCCTGAGTCCAGGCGGGGCGGCCCCCGATCTGTGGGATCTGGTTCCTCCTCTGGGAGCCGTCTCCACCGAGATAAAGGGAAGGGGAAGCTCTTCCCGGACTATGCCGGCGATGATGTGGCGTCGGCCGCCGTGCGGCTTAATGTACCTCCGGTTATCCTCCGAACGCCGTCGAGGACTCCTCTTCTAGCGGCCGCGGAGATCCGGGAAAGGTATCTCTGCTACCCGTACGATGTTCGAGTCCCCTTCATCGACGAGCGGATCTGCCTTCCGAGGAGCAATGAAGTCGGCGTCTATGTCGAGATGTTCCGTCTGGGTCTTCGTTTCCCGCTCAATCCCTTCTTCATCCAGGTCATGGAGTATCTCATGGTGCCCCTTTGCTAGTTCACCCCCTGTTCGATTGCGGTACTGACGGGCTTCGTGATGCTCTGCTGTACTCGTGGTCTGGAGCCATCTCTCCCCCTTCTCTTATACTTTTATCAGATCCAGACGGTCGGTCCAGGGTTGTGGTTGCACCTCCGAGCCCGCTCGCGAAGGGAATGCCTGATCGGGCTACCCCGCTGGTCGGGGGATTGGAGCTCGGATTATGTCTTCGTGGTCTTCCTGGAGGATGCCCAGATTTTGATAGGTTGGGGCGGGTTGGTCCGGCCTTGCCCAACGCTAGCCCTCTCTGAGGCTGATCAGGCGGCAATCGCGCTGCTGTCGACCCTCCCCTTGGAGGCGAAGTCCATCTGGCCTTTGTTGGACGACCTACTCCTGAAGGCCGTCTTGTGGTCTCCGGGTAGGTCGCTTTTTCAGTCCTGGATTGCCCCGTGGCTTACCCTGATTTCGGTTTCCCTTGCAGGAATGGCTGGTCGCGAGTTCACCCGCGATGTCGATGAGCTGATCCGTCGTGGAGCCGCTCGGAGCCGGGGCAGTACCTCTGGAAGGGCGCCTCGGTGGACCGTTGAGGAGGAGGTGCGCCGAGCCGAGCCCTCCGTGGGCAAGGTGGTGGCCGCGCCTCCCGCCTCTTCTTTTGGTGATCTCCTCCCCGGGGGGGTCGCAAGGGCCGGATCCGCCCCGTCAGCCCAAGAGGCGGGGGGCAACGACGGGTCCGGTGTAGCTTCCCTTGCGCTTGGCGTGCCCCCTCTTTTCCCCGAGGGTGGAGGTGGCACGAGGCGGATACGCTCCCCTTCGGCGCCTGCCAAGCCTCACGAGGGGAAGAGGAGGAGGGAAGGTGAGGCTCCCTCTAGTCCGGTGTGCCCCGTGCCCCCAGCGGTGTTCGCCGGGGATCTTCCGGTGGCCCTGACAACCACCCCCGTCGCGACATCTCCGCCTCCAATATCGGGAATCGGTGCCCTATTGGCGGGCAGCTCGGCCTCCCTCGAGGTCACCTCCGGGGGCTCGGTGTTTGTCGACCGAGCCCTGGCTCAGCAGTTCGCCGAGGGCTCCGTCCTCCCCCGGGACCGTAGTCTCCTCGAGAGGATCCCCGCCGACAAGGTGTCAGACTCCTTGGTCTGGATCCTTTAACAGGTTTGGTTATTTTGCCGTCCTTTTCTTTTCTTCGCTCTCTTCTTGGCTCAAGTCTTGTCGTTTCAGGGTTCAACACTCGTTGTCGAGTCGCAGCGTCGAGCCGTCCATTTGAGGGAGCTGGAGGTGTCCTCTGCGAGGGACCGCGAGCGGGCCGGGGCTGCGGAGGTAGCTATGACGGAGGCCCAGATGGAGTCTCAGCATCTCAAGCTCCGGGTGGCCGAGCTAGAGGGACGAGTGGGTGACCACCAGGGAAAGTTGGAGGACGCTCGGCAGTCGGCCGAGGAAGCGGCGGAGTCGTTCCGCCTGGAGAGAGATGAGCTTCATAGGGAACTGTCGGATCGTCGTCAGGTGGCACGGTTTGCGGAGGAGGTGGAGAGGGGCGTCGTCGGGACTCTGGGGAAGAGGATCTTCGAGGTCCTCAGGGAAGCCTTCGGTACATATGAAGGCCTTATCGGCCCCCGGATCGTCGAAGTCGTCCAGTCCTCCTTCCGGGATTGCACGGAGCGTGTCCGGCAAGCTCCCCCGCCTGTCGATCCCCCTCGCTCCGAGCAGGGCGAGGCGCCCGAGGATGCGTCCTCTCGAGCCCGGGCCCCCTAGGTCGTCCTTCCTGGCCTGTCATCCTTGTTTTTATCCTTGAATTTTTTAGCATCCGCTTCGCTTTGGGCCGGTCTACTTGAAATGGATCCCCGGCCCCGCATTCTCCATTGGCCTCTTTACCGGTTCTTTGCTTCGGAGCGAACAATTGCTGATTGCAAGGATGATCGCCTAAGCCAGCGACTTTGTGTTCTTGGTCGACAAGTTTTGCTCTGCCGGCGTTACCCTAGTTTCTATAGGTGACGAATTTTGTTGTCCGCCGAGAGCGGATTATTTGTAGGGAGGTTTCTCCACTTCGATTTCCTGTAAATAAGACACACTTTTGTACCTTGGTTAATTATTGGAAATGAAATTGACTTACTCGAACTTCTCGCGCATTTTGCTTTGTTGCTGCGACCTCGGCCCCTCTGCTGACGGTGGTCGCTCGCCTCCTTTCTCCAGGAGGTTGTCCCTTGCCCCCCCGAGTGGACAAGTCGGTTGACGTCCTTGATGACTAGGGGGGTGCCCCCGGTCTTATGAGCAGCGAAGTCGGTCAGCGGGGGTGTAGCTCCTCGGCTTAGGACCGGTCGGCGCCCGAGCTGGCTGGGGGAATTGCCCCCAGATTTACGAGCGAAGGAGACGGTCGGCGAGGGCAAAGCTCCTCGGCTTGGGACCGGTCGGCGTCTGCGCTGGCTGAGGGAATTGCCCCCAGACTTACGAGCGGTGGAGTCGATCGGCGAGGGCGAAGCTCCTCGGCTTAGGATCGGTCGGCGTCCGTGCTAGCTGGGGGAATTGTCCCCAGACTTACGGGCGCTGGAGACGGTCGGCGAGGGCAAAGCTCCTCGGCTTAGGACCGGTCGGCGTCCGCGCTGGCTGGGGGAATTACCCCCAGACTTACGAGCGCAGGAGTCGGTCGGCGAGGGCAAAGCTCCTCGGCTTAGGACCGGTTGGCGTCTGGGCTGGCTGGGGGAATTGCCCCCAGACTTACAAGCGAAGGAATCGGTCGGCGAGGGCGGAGCTCCTCCGCTTAGGACCGGTCGGCGTCTGTGCTGGCTGGGAGGATTGCCCCCCAGACTTACGAGCGAAGGAGTCGGTCGGCGGGGGCGAAGCTCCTTGTCTTAGGACTGGTTTTGTCTGACCCCCCCATCCGGTGAGGCGGTGGTCTTCACTCTTATGCACCCTTAGTGAAATGTTGATTCCGCCGAAGATAAAGAAAAGATAAAAGGGAATGCATTTGTACTCTTAAGGGTCCTATTGGACTAATACATTTGGAGGAAAAAAAGGAAATAAAGCTAGACGGAGGGATGTAAACCTAGATAATCTCCTCTGGACTAGGCTGCGATTGGGGGGAGGGGCCTCGCCTGCTCACTCTATGATGCGGAGGGGTCCTTGGACGGTGTTGACCTTCTTCCCCTTGTCCGGCTGCATGGAGGTTCCTTCTCTGTGGACCGGCTCGTCGGCTAAATTCCTTGTGAGCCCTCGGCTCATCAGCTTCTCAATGTCCTTCTTTAGGTGCCAGCAGTCTTCAGTGTCGTTGCCATTGTCCTTGTGGTATTTGCAGTACTTTTCCCCATTCTTCCCCCCTCTTTTTGTCTTTGGTGGGGGGCGATCGGCGCGCTCTTCCTTCTGCACTTGAGCGAGGACGGCGTCCGAGGTGGCGTCCCTCGTACCCTCTCCCCGCTGCCTGTTTCTCGTCCTCTTCTCGGTTCGGTACCCTTCGGGGCTGCGGCGCTCGCTATCGCCGCGTTTGGTCCCTCGTCTGGCCTTTCCTGCCTCAATGGCCAAGGTCTCCTCGGTCAACATGAAGCGCTCGGCCCTCGCCATGATCACTGGGAGGTCCTTCGGGGGATCGTTGTGCAGAGATTTCTTCAGGCCTCTATGGCGCAGCCCTTTCTTTAGGGCCGTTTGGACAACAAGGTCGGGAGGGCTGTTTACGTTCAGCCGTTCCGCGTTGAAGCGGCGCATAAACTGTCAGAGCGGCTCGGTCGGGCCCTGCACTATGTTAAACAAATTTTCAGCATCAGGCATTACCTGTCGCCCTGCCATGAACTGTTTGCAGAACAGCTGGGTGAGTTCCTCGAAGCTGTCGATGGAGCGGCTGGGTAGGCTGCAGTACCAGGTTCTCGCCGCTCCCCTGAGGGTCGAATAGAAGCCCCTGCAGAGCAGGTCATCATCGGCTCCTTGGAATGACATGTCCCCCTCGTAGTCCATCACGTGGTTTCCCGGGTCTCCTATCCCGTCGTACTTCCCCAGCGCCGGGATCTTGAATCGAGAGGGGACCCGCGCGTCGGTTATTCTCCGCGACAAGGGGGCACCGGTCTCCGTGGATGCCTCCGGGGGTCCGACACCCGCCTACCTCCGGCTCGTTCGGTGGTGGAGGGGGCACAGGCGCCGGCGGGGCTGGCTCCACGGCCCTCACCACACTGGGGGTCAGGCTGACCCGGCGTTCCCGGCTCCTCCGGCGAGAGCTTCCGCTTCGCTGTGATCGGTCTCTCGAGTGGTGTCGATCGCTTCTTCTGCGGTGGGGTGACCGTGGCCGACGAGACGACGCAGTCACCGATTCGTCCCCCGTGCATTTGGTTTCCCTCCGGCTCCTTTCACGATGAGGGGAGGAGGCGCGTGATCTCGCCTGATGGGAGCCGGGCGATGTGAACCGACGCTCCGTGTTCGGTCTTCGGTTACCGTGGTCATCAACCACAGCGGAACGTAAGAGCGGGGGGCCCCCCGCCCAACGATGGCCGTCGCCCAACACGTCTCTGTTGGCTGGCGCAGCGCCGACGAGCTGCTGTACCGTCGCGACCAACGTCTGGATGCTCGCGTTGGTCTCTTGGGCCAGGGCGCAGAGCTGCCCCTGCGTGGCTAGTTCCGACCCGCCAGTCTCTTCAGTTGAGGGGGCGGGATGATTGTCGTCGGGTGCGTCCTCAAGGTTGCTGTTGGGTGCGCCATTCCCCTCCTCCGGGATGGGGGGCATGCGTCTCTTTCCGTTGCAGGCTCGTGCCATTGCAGGTGCGGTTTGTTTCTTCGTGGGACAGTTCGTTCCCACAGACGGCGCCAGATGTTTCAGAGTGTTTTCTCACTACAAAAGCGTTGACCGCGGACTACCCAGTCAACGTGGTCAAGGGGCCGACTTGGGTCCCTTGGGTGCGTCGGGTCAGTGCAGACACGATGCGAATCGGAGTTGCGGATGACGTGGAGCACGTCAGCTGGGCCGAATCTGGATCCTCGGCCGCAAGGGGGGCGAGGGGAAGCCTCGACCCAGTGTGAGACGCTCGGCCTCGGACGGACGTGCTCGGCCTCGGCCGATCGGACGACGAGGAGTAGCCTCGGTCGTCTTGCTTGATGCGTGGCCGGCGTGGGGGCGGAGGGGAAGCCTCGGCCCGTGGATCTGACGTCCTCCTGCGCAGACGAGAACACTCGTCAGGGGGGCCGGACCTTGGTTTCGGCTAGGGCTGTTGACGAACAGAACGTTCGACGAACTACTCGTGAACAAGCTCGGTACATGTTCGTTTACGTTTGTTCGGGAAGCTTAATGAACAAGCTTGAACAGATTTTTAGAGCTCGGTTAGTAAACGAACAGAGCTTGAACATAACTATGTTCGTTTATTTATGTTCATGAACAAGCTCGCTAAGTGTTCATGAACAAGCTCGTGAACAAACTCGCTAAGTGTTCATGAACAAGCTCGTTAAGTGTTCGTGAACAAGCTCGTTAAGTGATGTTTGTGAACAAGCTCGTTAAGTGTTCGTGAATAACCTCGTTAAGTGATGTTCGTGAATAAGCTCGTTAAGTGTTCGTGAACAAGGGCTTGAGTGAACTAAAATTAAAATTAAACACTCACCTACTCAAATTGAATTAAACACATCCACCTCTTCAACTGCCCAGCTTCCCACTCCTAGACTCGCAGGCACCTAGCTCTCTTTTGGTCCATTGCCATTGTTCGTTCGTTTGTTTGCAAATCTGTTCATGAACAAGATTGATTGTGTGTTCGTTAACACGTTCACGAACATGTTCACGAACAAGCTCGATAAGTCTTGTTAATGAACAGAACGTTCGTTCGGTAAGCTCGGTTTACGTTCGTTTATGTTCATTTACGTTCGTTCGGTAAGCTTAACAAACAAGCTTGAACATGTTTTTAGAGCTCGGTTAGTAAACGAACAGAGCTTGAACATGGATTTTGTTCATGAACAAAACCAAGCACACTGTTCAAGCTCGTTCAAGCTCGTTCGTCAACAGCCCTAGTTTCGGCCAAATCCCCTCCGATGCCTAAGTCAGACGATGATCTGAAAGAGGAGACTCGGCGGAGACGGTTCGACTCGTGAGGAGATCGGAACGACGTCTACCGGCGCGAGCAGGGGAGGAAGGAGATGAAATGGAGGAACTAGGTCGTTGATGGAGTACCTTATGTTTTAGTTACCTGAGATGCGGTCCCCTGTCTAGTCGTCCTTCTAGCCCTTTTATAGGCCTCCCGTCGTGATTGCCCACGACTCACGTCCCTCGTCCGCCCCCGATCGTGCCCCCTCAATCCGCCTCCCTATCGCCGTTCCCTACGCCATGCCAGCACCTCCCCATTACCGCCATTAAGTGGTCGCGGGCCCGGTGGAGCGGTTATCGCTGGAGTGGGCGAGTGACTTGCGCGTTTCCGGGGCCGGGTTGGATAGCCGTTCGGGGGCCCTCTAAGGGGCTTTGTCGGGCGGGCCTGATCTCGCAGACGGGCTTCCGATCGTTAGTTGGGTTTCTAGCTCCATGTTCTTTCGGGCTTCGTTTGGTGGGCCCCGCCTTTGGGCCCATGCTGTTGGGCTTCCGCAAAATAGACGTATCAGATGTGTGGATATCAAATAATTAGAGTTTCGAATTATAGAGAGCTAACATTGCATTGGTGTTCTTATGCAATGCAGTTGTTTCTTTTCTTAGGCTATCTTAATAAATAGCTTTATTTATATTTTAGCATAACAAGAGTGATAGAAAATTCCTTTTCTAGTTCTTGTCGGCACATACAGATCCACACAAATTGCGAGTCTTGGAACTAAAATGCAGCGTATATTCCACGTAGCATTCTCAAATAGATGTCCACAAAATTTTATGGAATCAGTCTCCACCATGAAATCAAGTCAAGAAACTAGGGAATAAAGTCCCATGAAGGCGAAATCTTGCCAACCCAAGAGTCACAGTGGCCGGCAAAGAAAAGGAAGCCCCTCACAAATATGACATGCAGCTCTCCATCAGAGATGGGGAGACCCCCACGCACATGCCCCCTCCCCTCTTCAACTGCGTGATTGCAGCGTGGTGCTCTCACTCGAGTCCGACCCCCGCGTACCGACACACACATCCACGGTTGTCACTCTTTTTCGGTTGCGCGCATGCACCACTTACTGTTTATGTGGGTATTTTTTTGCGACATGCACTGTGTGCACAGGTTATTTCTAGTCTCTTTAAAACAGGGTCTATCGGCTTTGGCCAAAATTTAGAACTCAGCCCGTAATCAATTAAAGTCAATAAAAGAGAAGCTGACTATAAGAGTCCTAGAATGATAAAGCCTCAAAGACCTGTCCGCAAAAGAGGTCTTCAAGAAGATGGTTGATGCTCAATAATTGATCTCGACATAACTTGCATTCCAAGTAATGGCTCTTAAAATTGATTTCTTTCACTGAGTTGCAGTCTTACAGACGGATTACCACACACACGCTAACTTTTATTGATCAATCCAACTATTTTAACTTTTAACGAGCACAGCTCGGGGCTAAAACTATGCATTTTCGGTACTTAAAATATTTGTCTAGATCAAGAAACTGCAGAATCTGCAAAAAAAAAGCTGCCTTTGTTTCTGTGGCACTTCAAATCCCAATGCCATAAAGTTCCCCATTAAAAAACACATGAGATTCCTCTCCCGTGAATCTCAACCTCCAAAAATCGTCAGAAATCAAGAAAATCCGAACGCAGACAGTACCATCCATTTGTAGGCCACCAGCCCCGCCTCCCTCATTGCTTCCATCACACCACCCACCAAGTGCATACTTTCCCCGGAGGCCAAAACAAACACCAATCAATCCCCCAACTTTTGATTCCTTTTATAACTACCACCACTCAGATATATCAACTCCTTGATCCAAACCCCCCAAGAGCCGGATGGATTGGTACTCTTGGCTATCGAAATCGGGCCTCGAGCCCTCCCATGTCTACGACTACTCCCTTCTCTTCGCCCACAACGAGCTCGAAGAGGACGACGTTGCCCACTTCGACCACGAGTTCCTTCTCTCAATGGGCATCTCAATCGCCAAGCACCGGCTCGAGATCCTCAAGCTAGCGAAAAAGCGCCCCAAGAAAGCTCCTCTGCCCGTTGCCAGGCTCATGTCCGCCGTCGTCAAGACGAAGAAGTGTATTGCCAGATACTTGACCAACGCCCTGTCGGCCGGCCGGGACCGCACCGCGATCGTGGTCGTCCCTAAGCCAGCTGGCGGAGGAGGAGGAGGAGGGAGGTGGAGGGGGACAATCCTGAAGAGGAACAGGATGTTGGTGATGCTGAGGCAAGGGAGGGTCACGATCACCGATGGCGCGGGGGCGAAGATTCGGAAGTCGGGGGAATTAGTTCCGGCGAGGCACGGGGCGAGCCCGTTGGCGGTGGGCGGCGGTGATGGCGATGAGTTTTGGGGCAGTGGTGTTGAGAATGAGATGAGGTGGGACTCTATGTTTCATGACTTGAAGCCCACTTGATCGATATTGATTGTTCTGGTCTTGATTTTTTTGGTGAGAGAAAGCAGCTTTGCTTTGCTTTGCTTTTGTTGAGAGGTATTGTCATCACTGTTTTTTGGTGCTGGTGATTGTAAAGATTGAAAGCAAGAGGTTGTGGAGTTTGCTTGTGTTTGATACAATGATAAATTTGTGAGAGCATGTGCTCCTAATTTTCATGTGAACTTGGCCTAATGTTTGAGCCAATTCTTAGGCCTGCTGTGCTTTGACAGAACTATGTCAAATCAGAAGAGAATGCAACCATTTGGGGGCAAAATTTTCCAAGTTTCAGGTATCCATCACTATCCCTACCTTAAACTCTGCATTGTTTACATAATTTAGGGGGTGTGCATTCCAAATAGTCACAAAAGATAACATGAATCAACTAATTAGCAGGTGAACATAAACTACCCTTTCTTTTTAGAAATACCAAATACTCAATTCTAAAACGAAAACGGTAGCAGTAGTTGAAGCTGAAATCATCGGATCTCATAAGATCAAAGGCAAAAATAAAGACCCAACAAATAGTTTAAAGGGTCAACAGAGTAAAAGACAACAGTTCACACACGATTATGCTCAGTAGAGTTCCCAGCGTGCAAACACACGAATTAGGCCTGGAGGCAATTGTGCCTGGAGGCAATTGAGCCTTGAGAATCCCATCCCCTACTAACTGGGAAGCTCCACACTGCTGTTAGTGGCAACACACAATGCAACTCATAGCTGCCAAAGCATCTACTGTTATAAACGGGCTTTGGAGGCCCAACCCGTTAGTGGGTATCCACCCATTATGTAACCCTATTACTATAAATACAGGGCTACGGGGTTCCGTAGCCGCCATGGTTTACAACACGTTATCAGCATTATGTAACCCTACCACTATAAATATAGGCTGATGATGGCGGGGTTCCGCCTGCCAACCCGCTGCTGCCTGTAGCGGGCCAACCCGCCGCTGCAATGGCTGGCGGCGGGGGCAGCGGCGGGCCAACCCGCCGCCAGCAGGCGGCGGGCTGATCCCGTCGCCGGCAGCGGCGGGTCCTCCCCGCCGCCAGCGGCGGCGGGCAGATCCCGCCGCCGGCAGCGGCGGGCCCACCCACGCTGGCCCCGCCGCCGGCAGCGGCGGGCCCCAACCCCCCGGCAGCCGCTCGTATCGCCCCCCCCCCCCCCCCCCCCCCACCCCCGGTGCGCGCTCATGCCCGGAAACCCTAGCCGCCTGAAGCGGCAATCCGCGCGACCAAAAACCCTAACTAGGGTTTCACCCCGAAAATTTCTTCGATTTTCAAAACTTTTCAGATTTAATTGCGATTTTTTCGTCAAAATCTAGACAAAATTACAAGTGATTTTTTATTCATCGCATTTTATTCGGATTATCTGATTATTACACGTTTAATAATTAGGAAGATCCTGCGACCGCTCTGCCGTTAGTTAACTATTCTAACGGTGTATGATGTTGCCCAGTGGTCCAAAAATTATTAAACGAAAATTTTTCATTTCCATTATAAAATTTCTGTGATGATTAAATGCATGTGTAGAAATTTATATGCCTGCCGCATATTTAAAGATTTTGCGATGTACATTTTTTTAGCATGCTAAAATCACTAATGACATAGTTTAATGCCTGTAGCAAAACTGTATGTTTGCGATGAGATTTTTTTTAAATGCCTGCAGCATATAAATAGCATGTGTATACATCATACTTATTCGAACTTTGGTTAATTGAGCACAATATTTTTAGCTTACTAGATTTATATTATATGTATGATGTGCTCATGACATGACAATATTTTATGACAACAAACCAATAATGATTTCAATAAATTTTAACATCCTATCCTAGTTGACAAAATGAACCTGGAGTTCAAAACCAAAATGAACCTGAAGTTCAAAATCAAATCAAAAGTCAACACCCTTTCACACTAATAAAAATTAACAAGTACGAGGGATTATACGAAAAACATTTATGCGTTCTCTTTTAGAAATACGCATTTCGCGGTAAATAGATCTCTCAGATCTATGGTTTGTATAAACCAATATTGACACCAGCAGTTGTCATAACATCACCGAACTCTTTTGAGTAATCTCACTTTACAAGGTATGATTCTTGAATCTAACCTTATGTTTTAAGCGTACGCCCGAAGTCGTGGCTTAATAGATAAGTGAGAAATTATAAAATTCGTACCCACGTAATTGTTTCCCCTAGAGTATGCTTCTATATCCACACAATACTTGAATGACTCAATAAAAATGGCATGAAGACCATACTTGAGCTTTCAAATAGACTTTTAAAAGTCTATCATAAACTAGAAAAATGGAAATATAGAAACTAACTCATTTCCCTTGTTTAAGTCTACTTTGTAAGACCAATAAACATTCTTCCTTATAAACGACAATAAGGACGACTGAAAACAGGGGAAGTCTTGAATAAAAATGAGAAAGGGAAGATATGATGTACCTCGATATGGAGTATGCAATGGCAACCCAATATCAGACCAGCAGTTCTAATAAGACCCATAATGCTTTTTGCAAAATGAATGGGCATTAACCTATGCCATATAAAAATATATACATATCTAGTCTAAACGACGAAAGTCAAATTGCATGTATGTATATTTCGCTACTCCCCGAGGACAAATAAACTTTGAAAATAAATTTGACATGTTGTCATAATATGAGTCTAAAATGAGCGCAATTGTGGACGTATATTTTATAAAACTCACATCATACTATGAAACTTGTAGCTCTAACATAATTATTAGTAGTATTCTCTTGCAGTATATATGTGCTTTTTACGCATTTTATTTTACTGTAAATGATTTATCATCCTGAATACTCCTAAAACGAGGATGCCATGTACTCTCTGAAACTTATAAAGTTTCAAAGGATTTTCGTCAAAAATGAAATCCCTAATAACTCAAGAAACC
Source organism: Scilla litardierei (assembly GCA_030789695.1). Taxonomy (NCBI): domain Eukaryota; kingdom Viridiplantae; phylum Streptophyta; class Magnoliopsida; order Asparagales; family Asparagaceae; genus Scilla; species Scilla litardierei. The sequence goes on along the minus strand of CM061134.1, from coordinate 215,060,983 downwards.
AATAAAGCCTGAAGCTTTATCCAACTATGATCCGCATAATAGTCATTGTGAAGATGTAATCCTTCACAGTTTGAACAGAGTTCACCTATTACCGGACAAAATTAACTTGAGCAGTTTAATGGACGTTCAAAAGTCCCACATAAATTCGAACAGAGGAATTAATTTGGAACACCAGAAGTGTCCAGAATCGACCAACTTTGGATCGATGTCACCCTGGATTGATGATGCAAGACATCATTAACCAGAAGAACCCGAAGATTCTTCAGAAAAGGGTGAAACTCTCATTATCCCATTCAAAAGGGAAAAATGATTACGAGATCATCTCCATTCACGTGGACATTGACTCTCCTCACTTCCTCAAACGAATTTAAGATGATATACTATCATTATAAGAATGAGACCTTTAGGCCTCTTGAGAGTATTTGAGGGATAAAAGTGGACTCACACACTCCCTACATATGGCTGATGATGTACCTTAGAGTACTCATCTATATATCCTCTTAAAATGGTCATAATCAAAACCTTGTTATCCAACCGCAGTCCAGATTATTATTAATCAGAACGGACATATTACATTACTAGGATATTGGTTGGGCTTTTACTTACCCTCATACCACCCTCAAAAATGCCGCAGTGGAACTTATTCATCGGGACTAACCCTTCTAGATGAATATGTTCCGAGATCCCCAAACGGGGGAGGCATTAGAGCACATCTTATAGATGGAGCCTTGACGGGTTCATATCCCTAGTTCTATGCTCAACTTCATTGAAGTCGAGCTTATTGCGGATTTTTGGGATAACACTGGGAAATCAATTTAACAACTGGAAGAAAATTGAACACCCTGAAGCTTTGTGTTTACACCCAGAAATGGGTTATATGTAAATCATTAAAATGATTTAAACGGATTACTTATCAACTAGAAATCCAGTTGTAGGTGACCATGTGGGAACATGCAAACCATCAGAACGCCTCCTTAGAAACTATTTATATGAGCCTGATCACCTCATATAAACAGTTTCCGAGAACCCCTAACGGGGGAAGCGTTTAGTGCACATCTTATCGATGGAGTCATGATGAGTTTACATTCTCATATCACCACTATGGACCATTTAAAATATTAATACCTATGATCTGATTATCATGAATAGTGATGAGATCCTGACGATCCACACTTATGAAACTGTTAAACAGTTATCAGACATAGCTATTGACAATATAAATATTGCCAAATTCACACATCCCTGCTACTAAAAATCCAACTAGGATTGACATACCAACTATAATGGATGCAATCTACTAGTAGCAGAAGTGGATATCCTCAATGGATGAGAGGACATACCACGAGATCTGATTATCATGAATAGTGATGAGATCCTGACGATCCACACTTATGAAACTGTTAAACAGTTATCAGACATAGCTATTGACAATATAAATATTGCCAAATTCACACATCCCTGCTACTAAAAATCCAACTAGGATTGACATACCAACTATAATGGATGCAATCTACTAGTAGCAGAAGTGGATATCCTCAATGGATGAGAGGACATACCACGAGACCCTAAAACAATACCACCACAGGAAAGTGAGCTCATCTCCATATCCTCTCCCTTTCCAGAACCTCCGGAAGAGATAAATCTGGAATAAATTGAATAATGTACGTACACGGAGAGGTATTTGGATAAAACACGCTTGTCGACAATTACTCACATTTCATTTTGCCATTGATATCGTTCACAATCTCCGTTTCCTGAAGCAAACGCAGAAATTTGGCCAAATTATATGGAACGAGGCAATAATAAGTTGAGCTGGACTCACTTATGAAATATGAAGTGTTTGGACCTGAAGTCCTGATATCAAAAGATATCAAACCTGTGGGCTACCGAGTATTGTATAAATAAATAAAATCGTATGCTATAAGCAAAACGCTCTAGCCTTAGAGGTTTATTTCGCAGAAACCAGGAAGTAACCATGTAAGATGAGTTTAACTCACTTACAAAATTAATCAAACTGATGCATCAGGCTCCCTGGTCATGATTGCGAAACCCATGCGATTAGCAAAGATAATTTTAGGCTATGTTGCTATGGATGATGTGACAACATACCCTTATGAATAATCATCCTGAAGATGAATTATCATCCTGAAGATGAAACCTTCATCCTGAAGATGAATAATCATCTTGAAGATGAAACCTTCATCCCGAAGATGAATAATCATCCCGAAGATGAAACCATCATCCCGAAGATGAATAATCATCCCGAAGATGAAACCATCATCCCGAAGATGAATAATCATCCAGCAGATGAATTACCATCCAGAAGATGAAATTATCATCCAGTCGATGAAGAAACATGGAAAATTGCAATCCACCAATACACCTACTGGTTGCATGGATGCACACTAAGACCCCTTCCGTTCGTTGGAAGAGGGGAAGGATATCCTAGGTCCTGAAGTGCCTTACTCAAATGTCTTTTGTACACTCCTTTATCTGGCAGTAAACCCTTTAACCAGATACAGTGCAGCGCCTGCAGCGCACCACTGGACCAGAGATATGTAGCTTCTGCGCTATCTCCAAGGGTCAAGGATCATCCAACATGTTAAATGTATTTGCAGATACAGGTTACAGATCATCGCGATGACTACAACAAAGGTACGACCAACTCCTGGAGACCAGCAAAGCATGTTCCAAGGCAACATCAATCCCACCATCCCGAGAGGCTCATCAATCCAAGAAGCAAATCATAAGTACACACAGCCATGTCCTGCAGTACCTCGCAGACACAGTGACCACTGGGTCAGAGACGTGGTGCTACCTACCGAGTCTGCAGACCACTCCTCTTCAGAAGAGATCCCTCAGATTCAGTAGCTGCCTTAGATGAGAGATACTTGTATAGATGAGCGATGTCTTGTATAGGTGAGCGATGCCTTGTACTTTGTACTTATTATCGGAACACTGTAAGAGATTGATGTATAGTTGCCTAGGAGATCTGCAAGCCTGCAGCTTGTACAGATCAGGGGAAGTCAAATGTAGTGTTGTACTCTTTTCCCTTGGCTATTGGTTTTTCCCACTGGGTTTTCCATAGCTAAAGGTTTTAACGAGGCAACCTCATTGACTCTGGATCCAGAAGTATCCACCCCCTAAATACTTCCACAAATCAGGGGAAGTTACGGAAACTGTACTCTTCTTTCTTGGCTATTGGTTTTTCCCACTGGGTTTTCCATAGCTAAAGGTTTTAACGAGGTAGTTATCCCTAACTTAGGATCCAGAAGTATCCACCCCTAAGTGATATCCATCGATCAGGGGAAGTTACAGAGACTTGTACTCTTTTCCCCTAGCCATTGGTTTTTCCCACTGGGTTTTCCTTGGTAAAGGTTTTAACGAGGCAAGTACTCTTAAACTTGGGATCCAGAAGTATCCATAGACCCATGATCAGATAAGCTCTATGAACCCTGAAGCGTTCATCACGGCTTACAACAATGGATGGATAAGGGGAAGTGTTATAAACGGGCTTTGGAGGCCCAACCCGTTAGTGGGTATCCACCCATTATGTAACCCTATTACTATAAATACAGGGCTACGGGGTTGCGTAGCCGCCATGGTTTACAACATCTACAATAATGTAAATTTTAAGAAACCAGAGAGATACTTATGCTACAATTTAACTTTATCAGCATTTGCTAATGAGGGCAAAGAGCTCACCGTTTGATTGCCGATAACAAAGAATTGCAGGGATTCTCCACCGATGGTTATTATGACCCTAGCAAATACTGTTGATGCACGGATTCTCGATGGGCCGGATCGGGCTGCCGGTCGTCTGGACCGGACCCTGGAGACGAGCAATCTTACTACAGGTTGACCACATACGTAGCAGTTTCGCTGATCCGTCCTCTTGCTCCGGTGCCTGAGATAGACATGGAGAGACGTCAAAGAACCGGCAGGCGAACCCCCTTGGATCAGAGGGGGGGACCCCTGACTACCCTCCGATGCCTAAATCAAGCGACAGTTGGAGTGAAGGAAGTGATGGGCATGAGGTAGCCCGTGTGTGGTGGCAGCGCATGGGTTGAGCATATGTGCGCCCATGGCCATTGGGGTTTGGAGAGTTAGGGTTTGAGTCCACAAAGCGGTGTTACCTGTCGGAGGAGAGGTCCTTCCACGTATATAGAGGCCAAGGGCCGTGGGGGCCCTACCACGTGGAAGGCCGTCGGTTCCTGGTTGTGGTCGACAACCGTACGTGGGTATGGATGGAGGTGGCCGATCTTGTCGGTGGATTAGATAAGCATTGATGGCCATGTCCATATGAGGTGACCGTCGGGAGAGAATGACGGCTGTCCGCCGTAGCTTATGTTATGTGGATGACGTGAACCATGCTGAGCTGAGAAAGCCGACCTCCAACAATGGGGTCGTTCTTGCAGGAGCATGTTTTCCTGCTTGTTGTCCATGGGTAGCGAGAATGCTGTGACAAGGGCTCGACGATGAGATGTCAAGCCAATATGAGCTGCTGCCGATGGCTAACCTTGGGTGCGAGGTCGTCTTGATAGTAGGGGAAGCAGACCCTGAGGTTGGGATGTTCCTGTGAAGCTACGCTGAGGTCAAACCGGGTTGACCCTTGAGCCTGGTCGGGAGGTCCCCGATGAAGCGGCTGAGGTCAAACCGGGTTGACCCTTGAGCCTGGTCGGGAGGTCCTCGATGAAGCGTCACATCTGACACTTTGGGTCGGGGGCCCCGTTGCTAACGGACCCAAGTAAAAAATCAGTATAAATAGTACCATAGACATAAAAAAGGATGACTACTAGGCGAATACATCTTCAATTTGATGCTAAGAATAATACCAGGTTGATCCTCGGGCCAGGTCGGAAGGTCTCTGATGACCGGTCGCATTCGACACTTTGGATTGGGTTCCTACTGCTGGCGGACCCAAGTGAAAACATGTATCTACAATACTATAGACAACAAAAAAAATGGATGAATACTAGGTGAATACAACGTAAATTTGATGCTAAGAATAATAGTACATTGAATAAAATAGAAACAATCAAATGTAAAATCGAAGGAGTGCTGACACTTGTCGCAACAAACCCAATGGCCATATCTCAAATAAGAGCAAGACTACACGCACCCCTAGCATAGGGGTGCATGCAATGATTATTAGCCAAAAAAAGTAAAAAACAATTAATAGAAGCTATGAAGTGATATAAGATGTGATATAATTTCCTTTTTTAGCATACAATCATTGTATACACCCCTATGTATAGGGGTGTATATAGCAATTCTCTCAAATAATAGGATGTTAAACGAGAGGTCTAGTTTTCATCCCAGGATCAAACTGCTGCCAGGCCACGAGGCCGCATGATTTCAGCCTCTGGCTTGTCTTGATCTTTTGGATATTTCTAACTGGATATTACATAAATACACTCACAATATTTTAAATCCACACAAATGTACAAACCCACGTCACAGTCTGTCCTGTTTGGCCGAGCTCTTTACGGGTGAAACTATAAGAACCTCAAAATGAGGTGCACTGAGGTGATAGGTACTTAAAACAGCAAAAGTTGTGAAGAGAGAGGAAAAGGTGTGACACATTTTTGTTTCTATTTTAGGCCGTGTATCACCTCCATGCACCTCATTTTGAGGTGCATGTAGCAATTCTAGAGTTGTTGACGAACGAGCTTGAACGAGCTTAAACATGGAGCTTGGTTTTGTTCATGAACAAAATCCATGTTCAAGCTCTGTTCGTTTACTAACCGAGCTCTAAAAACCCGTTCAAGCTTGTTCGTTAAGCTTACTGAACGAACGTAAACGAACGTAAATGAACATTTATCGAGCTTTTTCACGGGTGGTTAATCGAACGTTCTGTTCGTTAACAAAACTTATCAAGCTTGTTCGTGAACATGTTCAGGAACATGTTCGTGAACAAAAATCAATCTGGTTCATGAACAGATTTTCAAACAAACGAATGCCAATTTTTTAATTAGGAATAATAATATTTAAACATTATTGCCAATGACTAAATCAATTAAATAAAAGGATTAAATATCTGCAGTACAAAAACAAACAAATCCAGCATAATATCTCCATATATCCCATTACAAGCATCCATTACAAGCATAATAAAAAATATAGTACGTATCTAAATTTACTATTTTCGATACATGTTCTTTCACGAACACTTAACGAGCTTGTTTATGAACATCACTTAACGAGCTTGTTCACGAACATAAATGAACGAACACGGTTAAGTTCAAGCTCTGTTCGTTTACTAACTGAGCTCTAAAAATCTGTTCAAGCTTGTTCATTAAGCTTCCTAAACGAACGTAAACGAACATGTACCGAGCTTGTTCACGAGTAGTTCGTCGAACGTTCTGTTCGTCAACAGCTCTAAGCAATTCTCTTTCCTATTTTCAGCCAGAGTTTCTTCTCCGTCAGCAGCCTAATATTCCAAAAAAGCAGTCCAAATATCGTATACTGAATGTCGGTGGATGTGGAGTTGATTGGATTCTTGCTGAAGACCTGTGCATCATGGCGGATTAGTGCTCAGGTCCGAGACTAATTGTTGTAAGATACCACAAATTTAAGCAACTTAAGTAAGCAAGTAAACGAAATAGAAAGTTTATATATGTTAGAAGAGGATTAACCATGGCAAATAGCCATGGTACTATATTTATAAAACTCTCATGTTAAGTTGGGAGTCCAAGGGCCTCCCCACTAACTTAGTGGGGAGTAATGGAGAGTGATGAGGGGAGGGAGGCCAAAGGCCTCCCTCAACTCACAACACTCCCCCTCATCTCTCCATTACCTTGGGTTAAGCATATGAATACTTCAAGATTCAGTATGCCAATGGGGTGGATACTTCTGGATCCAGAGCCACTGTGGTTGCCTCGTTAAAACCTTAGCTGTGGAAAACCCAGTGGGAAAAACCAGCAGCTTAAGGGAAAAGAGTACAACTATCGAGGGACTCCCCCTGATCTGTACAAGCTTCAGGCTTGCAGATCTCCTATGTATCTATACAATCATCTCCTATTCGTCTATACATCCATCATGTTCTGAAAGAAAATACAATTATCACTCATCTGTACAAGTTTCACTCATCTAGCGGCTATTGGAAGGCAGAGTCGCTCTGGAGTGTAATGCTCTTCGAAGTTGGTAGATAACTCCACTAAAGTATTCTTTGAATCAGTCTTCAGTGTGTCTGCAAGGTACTGCTAGACCTGGCTGGGCGTTTTCAATACTTGCTTCGTGGATGATGAGCTTCTCAGAAGATGTAGACATTAGATGATGATGTGTATATATTTAGGAGGTGGCCGGCCTATTGTGTTTCAGTCATCGCGATGATCTTTAAACCTGCATATGCAATATATATTCTTTGACCCTTGGAAGTTGCGCAGAAGCAGCCTATCCTTGGTCTAGTGTTGCTCTCCAGGACAACACTGTATCTGGTTAACAACTTTACTGGAGACGTTCTATCAAAGATACGTGCAGTTGGCCAGATAATACACTAGAGCTAGGCTCTTCGGGATCTAGGATGTCATCCCCCTCTTCCAGCTACTGGAAGGTGTCATAAATAAGCATCCATTTTTAATAGGTTGCAAAATGACATCATTCTTCGTAAACTCCAGGTGTATGAAGAATATGAAAGGGTTCCACCACGAAGGTGTTTAATATGTAAGCCGAGACATCTTCGGCTTGATTAATAATAGTTCATCTTCACGATGATTAATGTCATCTTCAGGATGATGGTTCATCTCCAGGATGATGGTTCATCTCCAGGATGATAGTTCATCTCCAGAATGATTAATGTCATCTTCAGGATGATGGTTCATCTTCAGGATGATAGTTCATCTTCAGGATGATTAATTTCATCTTCAGGATGATAGTTCATCTTCAGGATGATTATTGTCATCTTCAGGATGATTAATGTCATCATCAGGATGATCGTTATACCTAGGTTTTTCATTTCCAAGGTATGCTTTAAAGCTATCTGAAAACTCAATGGTCTCTGCTGGAGATCCTATTAGCTTTAAGTCGACCATATGTAAGGCAAATATAACGAATCCTGTCAACGATCTTTCGAAAAAGATACAAGGGCAGAATATTGCTTAAGATCAACTAATGATCTTTGTAGCCTTTATGGAGAAGACGTTTCTACGTTTCTCTTTCATCTCTGGAGGTAGAGTATACCCTTCTGGAAGTTTTATATAGATCTCTACATCTATATTGCCGTATATATATGCAGTCACAACGTCCATGAGCTGCATGTATTGGCTTTTGCAGAGAAGTGTAGGCTTAGTAGGAAAATGATCACATTTCCTTCATTTCAATTTCTTTATGAAATTCGAATTATATTCCACAGGTTTTTACACATTCAGGTGTATGGACTACTGGTCCAAAGACTTTGCTTTTCAAGAGTGAGTCCAGCTCTACTCTTATTGCCTCATCCCAATTTGGCCATTCTATGCGTTTACGCTATAGAAAAGTGGGTAGATGTCATCGTCGTATTCAGCGACGTGAACGGCAATAGCGAAAGCAAAACCGTCGTCGACGACTGTGCTATATATGTCCAGTACCTCTCCAGTACGTACGTAATATAATGATGTTTCTCCTGTTGTTTCCTCTGCAGGGGAAATTAGGAGGGGAGAGGTTGCTGGTCTGAGCTCATTATCATGTGGTTGGATCATTTTTATATATCCAGGAATCTTCATATTATGAGGAAATTTTTATTTTGAACCTGGCCGGCGTCCTCTTTTCAAATGAGGTACAACCAATTCTGCTGCCGGTGGATTGCATCCATCTTTGGGAATGTCAATCCTAGCTGGCGTGTTGGCAGCAGGGACGTGTGAACGAACAATCTTCTGGTTGTCCGCAATTTTATCCGTCAATTGATGTACTTTAGTCTGAATGTGAATGATCTTCTGGATCTCAACATCACACAGAAAAAGTATGCGGATCATAACGAGATGAGGACTTATGTGTCCCCTGATATGGTCTCAGAAGCTTCAGGCTTCTTTAGACTGCGTGCCTATTACAATGAGACTTTACTCATCAAATTCACATTTATCAAGACTTGGAGGTAAACCATAAGAAAGCGGCATCAGCAATAAGATATGGCCACAAGCGGGCCGTATCGTGATAAGCGATGCGGAGTGCAGCTTGTTGGTCCCTAAATATCAACAGGCAACTGGAATCTAACAATGGACGTGAAATCCATTGGAGTCTCTTTACCAGAGACTCTGATAACCCATTCTGAGTATGAACATGCTACAGAATGTTCAATTTCAATGCCAGTTGCTTGGCAGAAGTCTTGAATGATATGAGTGGTGAATTCACCCTTATTATTAGCTTTGAGAAAGCTATGTTGCGAGTGAATATGAAGGTACACAGAAAACCATCTAGTAGATGCATATATCAGTACAGTAATGAAGTACCGAAAATGGTCCATTTGCGGGGTGAATAGGCCCGCAAAAGGTCACAATGTATTCTCTCAATGAAGCCAGGAGACTCTAAACCCACTTTCAGGAGGGAAGGTCTCTCTCTAAGTTTTCCCTTATGAAAAAGCGGGACAAGGAAACTCAACCTTTTGAAGAATCTTCAGGTTCTCCAATGGATTCATTTGATGATGCGTCCATCATCGCTGATCCTGGATGACCAAGTCCATTTTTGCCAGAGTTAAAAACTATGGCAATGAAAGGCACTTCTGGTGCTTAGTCAAGTTGGCTTTCTATAGGATGAATATCTGTAATTATAGGGGCCCGACGGGGGTCCAATGAAATCGTAAGTAGATGGTCTTCTGGACATTTTCTTGACGAGTTACATATTGATATTCAATAAATATTATCCACAATTTTCAAGTTATTTTCTATAAAAGAAATATCCTTGAAAAGTGGAGATTTCCTATATGTTTATAAGGAGAATTTGCATCTTATAGTCTCGTTATATGTGGGAGCAATATCAATGCTACACCAGTGCAACGAGGCACTGTCCACAATATTCCATACTTCATCTATAAGTAAAACAAAATTTTATTTAAGTCAATGAAAAAGACATTCAAAATAAAAGTTCGTACTTAAGCAAATTAAAGATGAAGCAACATTGAATTTTAAATGCATAGATAAAAGATGAAGCTTAATCGAGCAGGTCGTCGTTCTCGAAGTCATTTGCAGTGAACATCATTGGTGGCTGAACAGCCGCCAAGTTTGTTTCAGGCAGAGACTTCTGGCTCGCCTTATATAGGACCTGGAGATGGCGAGGAGTGCGGCAGATTCTGGACCAATGGTCAGTCATGCCGCATCTATGGCATTTATCCTCCCAGTTCTTCTTAGGAAGTGACACTTGTTCAGTGTTCTTTTGCTTCTTTATGAAGTTACTCTTTCCTATATTGTTGTTATTGGACGAGGGTGCTGCTCCTCGTCCATTCTTCATCACGGCTTTCCCTTTGTTATTATTAGCCTTCTTCTTGTTTTTCCACTTCTGGGGAGAAATGTGGTGGGCTTCAGGGATAGGTGCAGTGCCAGCTGGATTTAAATTATGAGTGGCTAGCAGTAAATCTCGATTCTGCTCTGCCCTAAGTAGGCATGAGACCAGATCAGAGAATTTAGTGAAGTTGTGTTCACGATACTGCTGCATGAGGATTGCATCTTCCTCGTAAAACGAGCTAAATGTCTTTTCCAACATGCGTCGTTCTGTCACTTCTTCACCACACAACTTCAGGCGTGAGGTGATATTATGAAGTGCAGAATTATACTCAGCGACGGACTTATAGTCCTGAAGTCTGAGGTTTTCCCACTCATAACTGGCACGCGGTAATATTACATCAATTTGATGTTTATACAGTGTCTCCAGCGATGTCCAAAACTTCATTGGGTCCTCTACCGTTAGGTATTCGGCCTTTAAGGTCCGATCTATATGTTTCCTAATGTAGATAATGGATTTCGCCTTATCCACATCGGAGATAATGGTAGGAGTACTGCTAGACGATTGGGCCGCTTCTGGGGCTTTACTAGCAGAAGCATCGGCCGCTGCTGGGGCCGATGAAGGAGCCAAAATTGAGCCAATGAGGGCCATTGAACGCAAGTGGAACTTCAGGTCCAGTCGCCAACTCAGGCAATTTTTTTTTCTGCGGCATCAAGGACCTCGAAATCGACGATTGCCAATTTTGCCATTTATCTATGCAATTTAAAACAAGCACGAATTAATGTAAATTCACGCATTAAAAATTAAAATAAGTAAAATGTGGGGATCGGCCAGATACCCAAAAACGTATAAAGTCCAAAGTCCGAATATACAGTTCATAAAGAGAAGAAAAATACAATTTGGAAACCAAGAAGTGGTCCCTGTCAATTGAAAATATAAACTCCGTCTTCATATCTCGGTACACCGGTCTTTGGCATTAATACATTTAATCCTCACTTACAAATTCTCTCAAAAAGAAAATAAAATTGCAAGGAATTTAAAAGGTATCAAACTGGCCGATCCCAAAAATCACATTTTAGCTTATATAAACAACCACGCAGTTTATAATATGCTACAGGCACAAAAGAAACAACCACGCAGTTTATATAACACATGCATATATAATATGGAAAAAGAGACTATAAAATATAATAATCTCTCGGACCACGGGGAGACGTCATACACCGTTAGGTTAGTTGACTAACGGCAGAGCGGTCGCAGGATCCTTAAGATAATTATATTTTGAAAAAATCCTAATATTCCATAAATTAATAATAATGCAAGGGTGTTATAATTTTAGCAATATGCCGCGATAGGCTCATAACAAAGAATTAAAATAAAATAATATTTTGAATGGGGCTGCAGGCCCATAAATATTAATCATTCTAATATATTATTAATATTTGGGCAGCAGGCCCATTTGCCAAAAATTAACAATTAAATATTGACATTGAATTAAATTGGCTTCAGGCCCAATCAGCCAAATGAAAATCATTTTAATTGGCAATTTAAATTATCTGGGCTTCTGGCCCAAATAAGCAGACAAAATAAATTATTGTTGTGATATGGACTGCATGCCCATAAGTTAATTTAAGCACATTTTAATTGTCTTTTTTTATGTATTGGGCTTCAGGCCCAATAAACAGCCCAACAAATTCATTAAACAGTTTTGGACTGTAAAATTTAAAAACTGTTATGAATCAACTACTGAGGGGAAATCCCTCAAGTCTATATTTATAGCCAAAGGGGAGAATACAAGTGGGTATGGGCCCAACCACTTGGGTTGGCCCAATAACTCACCAACCCAGTAAATACACATTCACAACACTCCCCCTTATCCAGCCATGGTTGTGGACCCCGCTCATGAATACTTCAGGATTCTGAGCCTGTATGTGTCTCACATGGGGTGGATACTTCAGGATCCTGAGTTGGTGAGATTTGCCTCGTTAAATCCTTTGGCTATGGAAAACCCAGTGGGAAAAACCATAGCTAAGGGAAAAGAGTACAAACTCTACCAAGCTCCCCCTGATCTATACAAGCTCTCAAGCTTTCAGATCTCTTAGGCGTCTCATTCCAATCCTATGTACAAGTTTTCTAAAGGTAGCAGTAGGAAGGGCTTTAGTGAACAAATCTGCCAAATTGTCACATGACTGCACTTGTCTAATGTCGATCTTGCCATCTCTCTGTAGCTCGTGCGTCCAGAAAAACTTTGGTGAAATGTGTTTCGTTCTGTCGCCTTTGATGAAGCCACCTCGTAGCTGAGCTATGCAAGCAGCATTGTCCTCGAACATGGTAGTGGGCTCGAGGTCTCCAGTCTTCAGTCCGGTCGTGGACAAGATGTGGTGGATGATTGAGCATAGCCATACACATTCTCTGCTTGCTTCATGGATGGCAATGATCTCTGAGTGATTGGATGAGGTTGCCGTCAAGGTTTGCTTGATGGATCTCCAGGAAATGGCTGTCCCTCCATAGGTAAACACGTACCCAGTCTGTGATTTTGCTTTGTGGGGATCAGACAAGTACCCTGCATCAGCATAACCTGAAAGTGTAGAGGATGTTCCATTTTTGTAGAAGAGTCCCAAATCTGTAGACCCTTGGAGGTAGCGCAGAAGGTGCTTTACCCCGGTCCAGTGGCGCTGCGTAGGCGCTGCACTGTATCTGGCAAGCAAATTACTGCGAACGCTATATCGGGACGCGTGCAGTTTGCCAGATATAGTAGTGCTCCGATGGCACTCAGATAGGGAACTTCCGGACCAAGTATATCCTCCCCATCTTCCAGCGGCCGGAAGGGGTCTTTATGTGCATCCAGGGATCGTACCACCATAGGTGTACTTAATGGATGGCAATGGTCCATATGGAAT
>CM061134.1:214940795-215047173 GCA_030789695.1 Scilla litardierei | reverse complement strand
TCTCCCTTGGCTTATGCGCGCGCGCCCATTAGCCTAGGGAAACCCTAGTTTATTTTATAAATAGGGCTAGCCGTCATGTGTAGGATTTTATGCTTGATATTTTGAGATATTCTCTATTGAGCGTCCTAGGAGTAGTTCTAGATTAGACGAGTGCGGACGTCCTCTAGACGTCTTGGGAGGAGAATACGCCTTTTTTGTATTCAATTATCTAGTTCTTGCTATTGTTTTCTCAATAAAAATCCTATCTTTTGTTGGTTCCTAACATTTTGGTATCAGAGCACGTGACGATCCATGGCGGCTATAACAAGATCCCACGACAAAATTGAAGCTTTGGAGGCCAAATTCACGAGCGAAATCGACGGGATCAAGAAATCGTTGGCGGCCAACGATGAATCCATGTCAAAATTGATGGCATCCATCGAGCAATTGACGGCAAATCAAGCGAAGCACGACGACAAATTCGCGCAGATGATGGCAACCCTAAAACAATTGGCGGCGAACAACAAAGGGGAAGAAAACCCTAAATCTGGGGGAAAGGCGGCATCTTTGAATAAGGAGAAGGAGAAAGTTGAAAGCTTTGACCCAAAAAGTGTTTTTTTAGTGGAGGATCTAGCCGACGATGAGGACGAGGAGCCGATGAAGATCAATTATCGGGAGGAGATTAGGCGAAAGGCCGCGGAAGCCCAAGGAGGGACCGGCGACTACGATCAACCCCGCGGGAAGGCACACAAGGAGAACGGGGGGGGCGACACCACCCCCAGGGGGTCGTCGGCCCCCAGATGCACAGAGGGGGGCCGGCGAACCCCCCAGGGGTGGCCGGGGGCGTCGGACCCCCAGGAGGGGCCGGCGAACCCCCTCGACCCCAGGGGGGCCGCAGGGGCCCCCAGGAGCCTCGGGGGGGTTCGGCAAACCCCCCCTGGGTTCGGCCGGGGCGCCGGACCCCCAGGAGGGTCCGGCGAACCCCCCGACCCCAGGGGGGCCGCTGGGGCCCCCAGGAACCTTGGGGGGGGGGGTCCGGCGAACCCCCTGGGTTCGGCCGGGGGCGCCGAACCCTCCTGGGGTTCCGGCGACCCCCGCCGACCCCCGGGGGGACCGCTTGGGCCCCCAGGATGCTTTCCGGCCACCGCGCGATCCGACAGAGGCTTGTGGCGGCAATTTTGGGGACTTTCAGCAAGATTCGCCACGGCGAGAGGCTCCGGTACGTGATTTCGAGGAGGATTTTGGACCCGGGGATTATCAGGAGCACGGTGACTACTACCGGGACCCTCCCGGCCCCCGCTTTGACGACGGGGGTGGCAGCCACCGCCCCACCACCAGGAGAGACGCACAACAGGCACCGGAGGGAGGTATGGAGACTAGCAGGAGTGGCCAGAGGGCGGTGTTGGAGGTGACGAGGGGCACGGAGACCGAGGGGACTATGGGGGTCACGGAGGAGGGCCACCCAGGCGTTATGAGACCATGGACGAGAGGCGACAGCACTACCGCCCGCGTCACAGAGACGATGGGAGGCCCGAGCAGGGGCACTTTGGAGGGGATTGCAGAGTCCGGAAGCTGAAGATGCCGATCTTTTCTGGGGAGGATCCACACGCCTGGCTGTTCACAGCAGAGAGATATATCGCGGCGCATCACATGACCGAGGCCCAGAAGCTGGAGGCGGCGGCCATCTGCATGGAGGGGCGAGCCTTGGGGTGGTTCCAGTGGAAGGAGAGGAGGCAGCAGATCCGTAGCTGGGCAGAGCTGAAGGACTTGGTGCTGGAGAAGTTTAGAGACCCCCGCCTGGGGAACCTACACGAGCAGCTATTTGCCCTCAGGCAGGAGGGGCCGGTGCAAGAGTACATTGAAAAATTTGAGACCCTGGCGGGGCGAGTTCATGGGGTGTCGGACGAGTCACTGGAGGGCACCTTTTTGAAGGGGCTACGTCCTAGTCTTCGAGCTGCGGTGAGGCCATACAAGCCTCGAGGGCTTTCAGAGGTCATCGAGATGGCGCAGATGGTGGAGGACTCCCGAGTTGAGGATAGGAGAGGCGGGAGCAGCTACAGTGGGCAGATATAGCGGGGCACTACGATTGGGGCAGGCAGCGCGGTGATCACTACTGAGACAGTTCAGACAGGGCTTGAGAAGACGGGAGAACAGAACCCACTACCAGCCGGGGCCCATTCCGATGGATGACCGATGCAGAGATGAGGGAGAGGCGGCAAAAGGGGCTCTGTTTCAGATGTGACGAGCGCTTCTCTCCCGGACACCGCTGTGTGGATCGGAAGCTGCAAGTGTTGATAGCGGAAGCCGACGAAGACGATGACGTGGAGGACGAGCGGATCGGGGGAGATGACGACTTCCACTAGGAGTAGAGTCGTCGGGACTTACACCACCTTGAGGACAAGGTGGATCTTTTGGGGGGAGTATTGTTAGACCTGCGGGTCTAACCCGCCGGCCCACATGGGCCGGGCCTTTTGTAGCCGCCAGTCCCTCCCCCGTGGCTTATGCGCGCGCGCCCATTAGCCTAGGGAAACCCTAGTTTATTTTATAAATAGGGCTAGCCGTCATGTGTAGGATTTTATGCTTGATATTTTGAGATATTCTCTATTGAGCGTCCTAGGAGTAGTTCTGGATTAGACGAGTGCGGACGTCCTCTAGGCGTCTTGGGAGGAGAATACACCTTTTTTGTATTCAATTATCTAGTTCTTGCTATTGTTTTCTCAATAAAAATCATATCTTTTGTTGGTTCCTAACAAGAACCTTAGAGCTAGTGTAGAACCCTAGCTAGAGGAAGATTAAGCCTTTTCTTTCGAATCAAAGGCTAGGAGAGCGGGCTTCTCTCGAAAGAAACCAACTTCTCTATTGTATTCCTATTTACAGTTATAAAAATCAGATTTTACCACTTACAATCCTAAATTTTCTTATCAAATTGGTATCGGAGTGTAAATTCTCATGACGGTAACAAGAAAGGTGGAAGCTTTGGAGGAGAAACTCGAGATCGAGAGCAAGGGGCTCAAGAGATCGATGGATGAGAAGTTCTCTTCGATGGATGAGAAGATCTTATTGATGGAGGAGAGAATCTCAAATCAAATGAAGATGTCTATGGAAACCCTATGAAAAGTGAAGTGATAAATGAAAGCCCTAGATCTAAAAAGAAGAATTCAACGAAACCAAATTTAAAGGAAGATGAAGACCTTGACAAATATCTGAAGAAAAAGGTGAATGCTTTGGTTAAGGAAAAAGAGAAGATTTTGTTGAAGAATCCCTCTCGAAGTCAAAGGAGGAGCTTCATTAGTCTTCGGACCGCATCGCAAGGGCGACGAACCCCTATATCACTGCCAGTGGCCGCACTGCCCCTGGGAGTGTACGGATGGGAGCGGCGAGCCCTTACAGCTTGGGTAGGGGCCGCATCTCCCATGGGAGACACTGGAGGGGGACGACGAGCCCTTTGCGACTTCGCCAGGGGTCGCACCACCCTTTGAAAGCTTTGGGAAGGGGTGACGAGCCCATGTGCCTACGCCATGGTACGCATCGGCTATGTGAGCATTGGGTAGGGGGCGGCGGCCCCTCACAACCATGCCAGGGGCCACACAGACCCTGGGAGAGGCTTGAGAGGGGCGACGACCCCTGACAAGCATGGCATAGGCCATTTGGCCCCTGGGAGGATGGCGCAGGACCTTGCAGTCCCTGACATCACCTCCTGGTGGCTGAGGGCCCTTAATGAATGGCCAAGGCCCTAGAGAGCCACCGATAGGCCACCTATGGCCTCACGGGCCTGATTTAGGAGGCGGATGCCCTTATGGGCTTAAGTGACATGTGTTGGGTATAATGGATTTCATGTGTGTGTGTGTGGGTTAGTGGTCGCTGAGGCACCAACGAGTCTACAAGGACGACGACGGAGACCCCGATTAGCTCGGGGGAGATTAGGAGACGACGGTGGAGTTGGGGAGCTTGTTTTGGAAATTTTGGTAATGCCTATCAGCAGTTTCACTTCGGTCAACATAGGGAGAGAGCAAGACAGGTGGATTCGGCTTTGAGAGCAGGATCCAAAAGCTGAAAAATGTCGGCCTTTGAGAGTATTCTTATGGATGTGTTTATTGTGCTGAAAGATATTTGCGGTGAACCACCTGACGGGGAGGAGAAATTATAGGTGGTTGGTATTCTTGGAAGGAAATGCATTATCTTGATTCCAGTAGAAAAAAGAGGCAACCTGTGAGATCTTAAGAGGAGTTCAATAAATGATTGTTTGACAAATTTTGAGACACTCAGGGAGGGGATTTACATGAGCAGCTCTTTGCACTCAGACATGATGACACAGTTAGAGACTACAAGGATAGGCACTATCAGGCCAAGTGAGTGGGATACTGGAGGCGACATTGATGAGGAGCTTTATAAAGGAGCTCATGGCAGACATCCGAGCTGAGCTCTGCATACAGAGGCCGATGGGACTAGTGGATACTATGGAGCTGACCTAGATGATTGAGAATAGATGCATATCGGAGCGATGTACCGATGGAGCTTGGAGCAGCTTCACTTTCTACAGCCAGGCACGTTCAGGAGGGTAGAAGGCCCCTGCAGAGGGAGTCCAGTCTGGGGGAGTCTACTCTAGCAGGGAGAAGAACACCGGTGCACAATTGAGTAGACAGTTCCGACGCCCGACGGAGGCTGAGATGCAGAACAAGACGTCACAGGATTTGTGCTTCTGATTATGAAAAGTTTACTCTGGGGCATTGCTACAGAGACCGTACCTTCCATGTGCTACTAGTGGAGGATGAGGACGAGGCTCTGGATGTTAAAGACGAGGAGGGATGTGAGCATGAGCATCCATACTTGGATGTCTCAGAGGTCTCACTCAACTTCGTGGATTGGAGCTGGTGGATATTAGGACTTTTAGAGTGATGATGGAGATGGGGAAGGTGGAGCGCAATAGAGGAGTGTGTCATGGGCTGATTTTGACTTTCTAGCAGATTCAGATCGTGGATGACTTCTTGTCACTTGACTTGGACAACACATATGTTATTTAGGTATGAGGTGGCTGCAGTCCTTGGGGATATGAGGATCAACTGGAAGGTATTGTGGATGTAGTTCTTGGATGGAGGGAGAGTGTGGACACTTTAAGAAGATACCAGCTTGTGCTGAACTATAGTTTCCTTGAAAACCATGACTAAAGCGACAGACAGAGGACAAAAGATTTTTGGTAGACTTACATGTGATGTCAGGAGAGTATGAGGAGCAACAACAGTACATACCTCCAGTGGTGTAACAGATTTTGGTTTGGTTCGAGAGGGTGTTCCAGATATCTCGTGAGCTCCCTCCTCACAGAGACCACACATATGCCATAGTCCCGCGAGAGAAAGTCTCACCTATTAGCGTGAGGTCATACTTCTACCTCCAGATGCAGAAGGACGAGATAGATTGGATGTTGGCAGAGATAATGTAGACAGTACTGATATAGCCTAATGGGAGTCCTTTTTCGTGTCCGGTCCTGCTGGTGAAGAAGAAGGATGATAGTTGGAGGCTTTGCGTCGACTATGTGGCATTGAATAAGCACAATGTGCCAGACAAATTTCCTAGCTTTGTGATTGACGAGTTTCTAGATGAGCTTCATAGAGCAGCAGTTTTCTCCAAGATTGGCTAAAAGTCGGGATATCACCAGACCCGGATGCGCGTTGAGCATATGTCGAACCATGCTGAGATGACGGGGGTTGGGCGGCATTTTAAGAAGGTATTCATGGGTCGGGCGGCGTTTTAAGAAGGTATGCAATGCCGGACGGCGTTGCATACGTGAAGTACGTATATGCGATGATGTTCTAAGTATGTGAGTCCAAAAAGATCAATGATGTGTTTTTCCATAATGATTAAGTATATTTGAGATGACGAAATGGATAACGAAATAGATGTGAAATTCATTGATCATGCCCAATGCAACATTTGTGTTAAGGATGTCGTAAGAAAGATGAAAACAAAAACTAGTTTTAATTGCATAAGAAATAAAATAAGTTACAAAGATTCAAACTGACTTATTTTAAACAAGCAGCAAATTTCCTCATGCATTCATTAAACACAAAATCGTTCATGTACCAACGAAGATTGAACGAGGAACTGACGTTGATTACTTCGTTAATTTGCAAATCGAAAATTTAAAAATTTAAGCTCCCGGAGAGGATAGAACTCGCGACCTTTCGCATACGAAGCGAACACACTACCACTATGCTACGGAGGCAACCATGTGCTACGGAGGCAACCTAGAATTTTAATTAATGAAATTTAAAGATTCACCCCGGGACCTTCGTGAACTTCGGGATTAAATATCTTTTTTTCAATAATATACATCTAATTAGAAATAAAACTTTTCATCATTTTAAAAAAATTGTATACATCACTTTTTTTTCCAAAATACTATATATAATTTTTAAACTACAATAATTTTTAAAAGACTATCTATTATTAACATTGTTTAAAATACTTTCATTTTATCATTTTGAATTTTTGATAATGTTATATTAAATATACTTCAATTTATATAATGCTTAAATTTTTTTCCTTGTTAAAAATATTTCTAAATAATTTTATATAGTGCTTATAAATTTTTTAAATGTTATATACTTCTTAACTTAATTTTCTTCTTTAAAGATACATTTTATTAATTTTATGTAATTATAAATATTTTTTCAGATTTTTAAATTTTTTTATATTGTTATAGCATTTTGGGTGGGCCAGCCCGGGCCCGGCCCGCTTGGCCCGCGACCTGGCGCCGCGGGCCACGGGCCGGGCAACTGGGGGGTTCCTGGCCCGCTTTGCATTCAAAGCCAGGCCGGGCCGGGTCGTTGGCCACCTTGACTAGTGTAACATGTGTTAGCCCTTCCGGATTTCACTTGGCCTTTGTGATTGAGACATATGCTTCTGGTTATGGATAGTGTGCAATGTTGATACATGACCAGAGGTCGGTGGCTTATTTTATTCAGGTATTGCTGGCGAAGGCTCGGCTCAAGTCCGTCCATGAGAGAATTGATGGCTATTGTGCTGACCGTGTAGAAGTGAAGACCATATTTGCTTGGTTAACGTTTTATAGTTCATACAGATTAGAGGATCCTCAAATATCTATTGGTGTAGCGGATGGTAACTGAGGAGCATCCGAGGTAGTTGTCCAAGCTATTGGGGTATGATTTTGAGATCCGGTACAGACTGGGACTGAAATAAGGCGACAGATGCTTTATCATGACGAGGAGAGGATTTACAATTGGCTGCCGTATTAGTATCAGCGGATCTTGATTGGGAGCCCTTGTTGCGTAGATTGAGGATGGCTTGGAGAAGATTTGGTCCGTATTGCTACATGGATCGATTGAGAATACATGGTATTCGTCAGAGGGGCATTGTTTGTTGTAATAGGGGCGGCTGGTGTTGCCTAGGACCTCTACACACATCTCGAGTACATTGCATGAGTTTCATGGCAGTGCAGGTAGAGACCATTCGATGGTCCTCAAGACTTATCAATGCTTATCTAGAGAGTTGTTTTGGAAGGGGATAAGGTAGGACGTCGTTGAGATGGTGGTAAAGTGCGACTTTTGCCAGCATTACAAATATATGACAATGGCTCTGGAGGCTTGCTACAGTCTCTATCCTTGCTAGATCGAATCTGGGAGGAGATGACGATGGAGTTTATTGATGTGTTACTGAGATCTGATGGTTATTCAGTTATACTTGTTGTAGACCACCTCAGCAAGTATGTGCACTTTTGACACTCCGACATCCTTACGCCATAGTGACAGCGACATCGACATTCATACAGGAGGTGGTGAGGTTGCATGGGATTTCATAGTCTATTGTGTCTGATCGGGATTGGGTTTTCTTTATCCATTTATGTAGGGAGCTATTCAGGATGTATGAGACGGTCTTGGAGAGGAGCACAACGTAGTACCCTCAGACAAACGATCAGACCGAGGTGTCAACGGGAGCATCACGACCTATTTGTATTGTTTTGTTTCAGAAACTTCGAAGCAGTGTGCAAAGTGGCTGCATGTGTTGAATATTGGTACATCACCTCTTTTTACATCACCAAGGTCACGCATTTCAGAGTTTTATATGGACGTGATCATCCATATCTACTTCTTCACTACGGACACAGTTTTACACCAGTTTATCAGGTGGAGAAGATCTTGGAGGAGAGAGATAAGATGCTGGAGGAGTTGAAGCTCCGAGTAGATAATGAAGACACCAGCCGATGAGCATAGACGAGAGATACAGTTTGTAGTGGGCGACATGGTATACTTGAAGCTGTGACCTTACCGTCAGCGATATTTGGCACACAAGAGGAACGTGAAGCTGTTACCCGATACTTGAGCCTTACAAGATTGAGGCAAATATTGGTCAGGTTACCTACAAGTTAAAGTCACCGTCAGGATCCACAATACATCGGATTTGTCATGTATCGCAGCTTCGCCAGGCCATTGAAGACCACAACCCTTCTTCATCGCTATCTTTGACTCTGACTGAGGAGACGGAGGTGATCCTAGAGCCAATGGAATTAAAAGGAGTTCGTCGAGACGATGAGGGACTTGTGAGGTGTTGATTCAATGGAAGGACACTCCAGACCATGAGACTATTTGAGAGCCCTTTGGAGTCATTGCGCAGTTTTCAGATTTTCACCTTAATGACAAGGTGGCTTTTAAGGAGAGTAATGCCGGAATCACGACGTATCAACAAAGGCGGCGCATGGCGGATCGTGGAGCGGCAAACTAGGCCAGGATCGTTTTTATAATTTTTACCGTTCTAGGAGTATTTTTGTAAATATGGACAAATCAGCCTCTATGTATTTGGAGGGGTGGGGGTTTTGTTTTTCATGTTGAAATTAAGAGAGAAAATTTTAGAACTTGTGTAGAACCCTAGATAGAGGAGGGTTAAGACTTTTCTCTCGAATCAAATGCTAGGAACTCTCGACAGAAACTAACTTATACATTGAATTCCTCTTTATATCTATAAAAATCTGATTTTTACTACTCAAAACCCTAGATTTTCATATCGAAATGAAACTGTATTAACTATAGGTGTAGAGGGAAGAAGAAAAATTCTTTTGGGAAGATAAGAGGGAAAAGGTGGACAAATGAAGATTTTTGTTTGAGAAGAGCAAAACTATTTAAGATCCATTAAGATTGATTTCAATTACTTGGGAAGAGGAGAAAGCCGAAGCGAAGAGCTTCTTAACATGGAGAGAACATCCTTTTGTGAACCCCTAAATCGTTCTGTGCTTTGAGAAAAATTAGTCCGTTTGATACAAAGAAAACTACACCCCAAGGTTACCTTCTTTGAGGCCAGTAACAACTTAATGGCCATTTTGTTCGATGTACCAACTCACCATTGACTTTCTTCGGCACCTTGGGGAGGGGAGGGGAGGGTATGTAGGGCTGATTGGATTTTAGGTTGGAGATATCTCAAAGAAAATCATGAGAGGGGAAGGGTTGCAGGGTTTGGAGAGATGGCTCAAAGAAAATAAAGAGGTGGGGAGGAGGTAGCCTTTTCCAATAGAAACTGGTGCCCGTGCATGTCCGTCTGCGCGTTCATGAATCTTTGTTGGCTTCACATAGAAAAATATCAAGAAAAATTGTGCCATTGCCTGGACTGATTTATAATTCAATTATTTGTGGAAAAGTAAGAAAACTCTGCCAGTCATCTATACTAAGTACTAACACGTCCTCCGGAATGTTTGTGGAGCTGTCCCATTGTCCATCATAATTGGGTTGCCTCTCACACATAAATCTCTCTTTTTAAAGAAGGAAAACAATCTTCGTGCTTTGTGAGCGTAAACAATAATAAGAATGGACTAGATTTCTGTTTGACTTGCAAAACATTACGAGAAGATTATATTCAAAGCCTCCATTGAGGATCATCGGACCCGAGGAGTTGTGCATCGAGCATTTTGATTTACATATTTAATAGTATACTCTTCGTAACACTAAGTTGCAAATGGTCTGAAACTTCTCAGCATCATTCTTTTTTCCAGTTTGTGATTACTGTAATGCTACCGTATAAAATTAACATACATCCTTAATTTTTTCCCCCCATTCTATGAACAGTGTGGTGGCTGACACGTGTGTTGCAATGGAGGAATGGGTCATTCACCCTCATGCGCACACTGCCCTGGACGATATCCTTCCCTGCGTTGACACTGCAACTGCCCAGGAATCCATGAACCGGAGCAAGGAGGTCACGTTTCAGCTTGTAAATATTGTCAGCCGGGCTACACTCAATATTTCAAACGTAGACTACCCAGCATTTGTACCTCCACCTCTAAACTATAACCAATCGGGGCCATTGGTGCCTCCTCTCTGCAATCCATACCTTCCAGACTTGAGCGATCGCAAATGCGTTTCTGGGGAGGTCGGCTTCGACAATGCATCTCAGGTAAACAGCCACATCGCGCATCCATACCATACCAAGCTTTTCTGAATATATAAACCATGAATTATGGCATGTTTTCCTACATAATCGCAAGTTTTCTAGGTGTACCGATAAAACTTAATTATACCGTTCAACCACCAGAATTTTAAACACCATGACATCTTTTCTTCATTTGAAACACCTTAGGTATGGAAGGGGTATGTGTGCAACGCCTCTGTTGTCAACGGTAACGAGGTTTGTACCACAGTAGGCCGACTGACTCCAGGCCTCTACAACCAGTTCACTGCCGCCGCTAGGGTGAGCGGTGGTATCTATCGCTACTCCCCCTTCCTCACTCAGCTGGCCGACTGCACTTTTGTGCGAGAGACATTTACCGGAATCAGCAGGGACAACTGCCCTGGGCTCACTCGATACAGCAAGTGGGTCTTCGTGGGATTTGCATTGGTCTCCGGCGCAGTAATGCTGTCCCTCATCTTCTGGGTTATCTACGCAAGGGAGAGGCGGCACCGGAGGCATAACAAGCAGTTCATTGTTAGGTCAGATATGCAGCCTTTCGGCGGGCAAGACAAGCCCTGAGGAGATGGATATCCCTTTGAATGTCCTCTAACTCCAGTGAGCTATTGAAAAGTTATACATGTGGGCATGTATAGTTTGTGTGCTTAGACTTGTAAGCATCAGATTGCTTGTTTATATGTGGGTATCGGTATTGAGAGTCTCTTTTAGTTGGGTAGATGTCATTAGCCTGCCAACTGTACGTGAGAAAACTCTGGCCATACTTAGAGTCCAATGAGGAGATTAGTTGCTGTGAAGCTTCTGGTGTTTGTTGTAGCTTTCTCTTCCCTTGATATGAGGCTTTTCAAACGAAGGAAAATATATTCCAACTGCTTTAAACATGTTAGTTTCCTGGCAGACGTTGGAAATGCTCCTATAGAATAGTATCTCGTCATGCTTCTTTACTTTAAAAATTACACCAGTAGCTAGCGTTACACAAGGAAATTGCTAGACAGGTTTGTGTTGATCTAGAAGGCCAACCAGTCAGATCTAAGGTATCAATCATCATGCATTCAGGTACGCTTCCGAATTTCTTTTTTGATGATTTAATATAAATATTTCCTGTTATTTGGTGATGATTTTTGTTATAGTAAATTCAGATGAGGCATGCTATCTGCACCGCACAGTGCGGTGCAGACACGGAAAAAGAGATGAGTCCGTGAATTGAATTGACAGTGTATTGTCTGAATTGACCCGTGAGAAAGCAGCTGAAGCAAGCAGCAGAAAGAGACAAAAGAACAGGGGACAGATTAGACGGTTCATTGCAGACTTTTATAACCCAACATGTGAATGGAAAGATAATAAAGAGGAGAGAATACAGTCCCATGCAATGCTGTTCTCTCTTTTAATGTAGCAAGCAAGCAAAATATGTGGCAAAGATCTTGCTCTGAAAATTAAGATGGCAGCAAACACAACCAATTAATCAACCCAATTGAAAAATAAAAGTAAATAGAAAAATGTTATTTGACCAAACATCTAGTGTGGGCCCCCTGCAAGTGAATGTTTATGCATGCAGTTGAATGTGCCATCTCTCAGGAAACCCTAGCCCAATTCTAAGCAAGCGAGCGCACACGAACACACACGCACACAAAGAAAAGCTTACCATTGCAGCAGCAGCCTTGGGGATGATGAAGGGAAAGGGCTGCCGGAGGCTGAGGAGGAGCGTCGACGGGGACAGGCAGGGGGCCGACAGAGCTGAGGATCCGGCTGAAATAAGCGAAACGGTCGTGCTTGAGCTTCTGCCGCTGACGGGCCCTTGAGCTTCTGCCGCTGACGGGCCTTGTGGTTCTGGAACCAGTAGAACACGTTCTTGCCCTCCGTCCCCCCGAACTCCCGCAGCCTCGCCGTTATCTGCTGGATCTGCTCGGCCGTCGGGGTCCTGATGCCCTGCCTGTAGATCGCAAGGGCATGGCAGCGCACGTGCCGGACTTCACCACGGCATTTGAGCACATGTGCATCCACGCTGGAGGGAAGGCGGTGATCAACGCGGTCGAGAGGGTGATGAAATTCGACTTCGGGGTCTTCGAGCCTGCGAGGATGTGCCTTCATAGGTTTGCGAACACTTCGAGCAGCTCGGTGATGTACGAGCAGGCGTATTTCCAGGCCATGATCGCAGCATGCCTCTTTTTTTATGTGCACGTTCATATGTTGTAATTTTTCTGAAACAATTAAGCAAAATTAAGATTGATTTGATTCATTTGTTAGGGGAGTAAATGCAGAATTTGGCAAAGGAAAAAAAACAAGGAAGAACCTAGGAAGGTAAAAATAGGAAATTTTGTGGTTGTTTTTTAATTATTTTGTATTTGCTAAATTTGTGGCGTGGTCTCCACGTTGTGCATGGGGTGCACGTCTGGAGTCAGTGGGAATGGAGTGGACATCGCATGTGTCCCGGATGCATTGCTCACAGAGTCGCGAGACAACGAAGATTTGACCGTTTGATTGGAGGAGCAGACCGCTGTAAGTCTGTTTGTGTGCAGATAATATTGTGGGCCCAACGCAGAAAACTCCTTGTCTTCCGTGCACGCACCGGGTAGGCTGAGAGCACAGAGGATGGGCTCGGGACATCGGTGGTTCGTCGACTGACTGTTGTGGTGTTGTGAGATAGCCCGACGGTGTCGTTGGCTCGCGGCGTTGCTCCGTGGGTGCAGGACGTTGTCGCCGTCGGAGCCCAGCAAGCAACCTGTAGTACAAATCCAACCGATCCTTGTTCAGGTCGTTGTCGTCGAGCCATCCCACTTGAGAACCCCCCCGACGAAGTAACCGTTCACCAAGGAAACAAGAAGAAAGTTCAAGAAGAAGCCGAACGAGTAGGAGCTAGGTTATCGCAGTCAAGGACTGGATCCCCCCATCGACAACCTGTAGAAAAACTCGATGAACCCATGGTCTGCAATTTAGGACTTCAAAGTTCATATAGCCAATGAACCGAAGGGAAGTAAAATGCAAGAAATATATAGAAAGTAAATTTTAATTTTAGATTATATATTTGTTTGAAAGAAGGAAAAAACAAAAACTTTGAGATGAAGATTTTATAGTGGACTTCCTTTCATTGTGTCTGCTTTTTTTTCCCTCAAGTTATGTCATTAAAAACAAACTTCATTTGAAACGTGGATCCCCCTCCTAATCAGATTCTTTAACAATATCAAATCATATCTAAAATGCATGTGCCACAATATGTAACAAATGACCCATTCCAAAAGATAATCTCCTTGTGTTTATTAGGAGAATTTAAAACCAACACACTGGTTGCCAATAACATAATATTTGCAAAAATCTAGCCTGCAACATTTAATACCAGAGAGGAGGTTCTTACTATTCAATTTAAAAATAGCTAGCATTCATATGACCTAAGCTAGATCTATAATCCATCACCATTGTTTTCGATATAATCCCAAGAACACTCAAGCATATTCATCTTTCATGCCCGATATCATGCTAATTTATCGATAGGGATATGAATATACTTAAGCTTCTACTCTGTGTTGGTGCTCAGCTGTGTATTTTTTGAAGGAAAACATCAAGTTGTCATCATCACGTGTTGGTGCGCAGCCGTGTTGGTGCGACAGAATTTGTTTCCAAAACCAACCCATTACGATCCTGTTAGTTTACAATCACGACACTGGAGTTCTAATTGCAGCAGAAGTAGGTCATTGGCTAGAAAACTTCTTCATCATCACGTTATAAAGAGAGAAAGTGTCAATCTCAATCCATGCTGAAGTTTCACTTGGATGCACAATAATCTAAGTAATTAACAAACACAAATGTATTAGAGAAATAAATATATATTTGCGAAGATAAAAAAATTAAAGTGAAAACTCTATTTACCTTATTCAGTGGGAGCGTGTGCCGTTGTGTTGTGTGAACCCATTCAAGCTCTGCTAAAACCATCTTCCAATTCTATTTCACAAACGGTGTATTAGGATATTCAATGAAAATGCTATTTTGAATGAATCATCTCAAAAAATTTATATTACCTCTGAAAAACAGGTTTCTTTTTTTCCATTATTCCTTGCCTCAGTAGAATTTACTGTTCTTTTTTCAATTTTCTGAAAATAAGAAGAAGAAATAATTATTAATTAAAATATTTTTAATATGAAAAAGATTACATATGTAATGACAATCATACCTTATCCCACCAAATTTTCTTATAAGAACGTAACTTAACATGTATATTATGGGTCCGAAGCAAGTTTACCTATAAATTATATAAGAATGATTAGAAAACAAATGAGAGCACATATTGTATAAGAATGATTAGTGCCTTACAGTTTTACGCAAATTAACATCCTTCGCAGCATCCATCTATATAAAAATACACCGCCATATTTTAGCAAATTAATCATTTTGGAATAAATAAAAGAAAACATAAACTGATATTAACTACAGTTAAACATTACTTACATAGCAGTAAAGAGTAATGCGTGTCCACATTAGGAAGCTTAAGATCGTATGATAATGTTATACCTGTATATTAGAAACCAATTGATAAAGATTAATTTTAAAGAATTTCTGCATACAACCCCAGCCAACACATTGCAATCATAAACCAAACCAGTTTGCCTAACCCTAAAGCCATGCTCTAACCCTAACCCTAACATAACCAGTTGCAGTCATGATGTTCTCCGCAAAACAATGCTGAACCAAACAACTGTTAATGGGCATGCATTAAATTTTTTATAAAACTGCTCAATTAATATAGTAATAAATGGACATATTTTACATTAACTTAAATCTATAAATACATCTTGGGTTGCTACATTTGTATTCATATGTAATAAAGATCTAAAGTGATGCATCCTTTGTACGTAAGGAGTCTCCCATCCGCTAGCATATGCATAGTGATATCGTTTCCATTGCAGAGAAATAGGTGGTATTGGTGAGCCTTCATGCATGATGACCTGCAAACAGATGAAAAGATTATATATAATTGAAAAGAAATCCTTAATAGTCGTAAAATTAATAACATTTTAAAAATACCTTTACAAAATGATTATTCTGCACGAAGCCGATCCCAATAATTTTTTGTTCTTCGGGCGGTGGCGGTGCATCTCTCAATGGAAGAAATGTCACGCACAGATGGTTCGACAAATGGACGACGACTACGTTATATCTTGAAGCAATCAAATGACCCATATCGGGCATAGTCATCCATTTATCGAAGGGTGCTACTGTGGGTTTGGGCATATGAAGTATATTTTGAATCTCGTTAGCACGATCAGCCCCAAACAATTCAATGTAATCAGTATGCCAATAGATCAACTCATCGAGGAGATCCTGTCTTATTTGAAACCAATTGCCCTCACCAACCAAGCTTACCCACTCTGCAATGACACGAAATCCGCAATTGCCATCAGGCACTACATCAACAATATTTTCAATGTAAGGAACAAATTGTTCAGGAAACCATTCGGAGTATGGTATTTTCTTGCGTTTCGACGATTTCACCGACGCATCTATTAAAGGAGGAGGAACACTATCATACACCGCATCGATGTGTTCGAAGTACGAAGGATTCCGTTTGGTTGTCCTGTCAACTTTAGAACGTGGCCGACCTTTCGTTTTAACCCTTTCCGGTGGCGGCCGCATTGATGTAGTATCAGGATAAGCTAATTCACGTACTTTGCCATGAAGGACCCTTTTTCCTGATATATCACAAGTATCAAATCGCCTCTGAATGGCCTCTAGGTCTTGAGCGAATGACCAATGTTCAGACTCATCATCCAAGCCTCTAATAATGGCCAATTTTTTCCAGTGTGGATGCACAGCCGATAATGGAATCGCCCAGCCGAACCTACAAAACTCGGCAAGCATATGTGCACATGGCAGCCCATATGCGTATCTTTTTACGCAACCACAAATAGATGGGTCAATCCCAACATTGCTAACTCTTTGGTACTCCTTGCTGATGTGATGTAGGGCTTCTTTTGACACAAAACCAGTCAAATTTTGGTATTGCACAGTGTTAAACTGGTGCTCCACATGAATAATGCTTCTTTGAAATGATCGCGAGATTTCAGTGTGTTGAAGTGTGATTAAGTTGTCAATTGTTTCCCAAGAATGACAGAAATCACCCGTGCGTGCTAGAAGCATCCTCTTCAATGTGTTGTGAGCACCCTCGGCCCTTCATGTGCATGTAAAATGAACTTGTTACAATATTCAATTTAAATATGTGTTACTATGTGAAAAACATTAAACATACATGTTTGTTGTTATGTTGCCGAGGTGCATCACTCTGTTGGTCCAGGCACCCACAAATCTCTCCTTGTATGGCAGCCATGTTTCGCAAATGTAACTTATCAACTTTGGGAACTCGGCATATTCTTGTACAAATATGCTCCAACTGGTTTCAAATTCATCCTCATTTAAAGAGTTCAAAACTGCTTCCCATGATTTAGTCACCGACTCCCACAAATCTTTGGGTTTCACAAATTTCTTAATTCTTGCTTGGACATTGCTGCAAATATGCCACCGACATAATAAGTGTGTTGCTGATGGAAACACGAGTTGCACAGCAGTCAACAGAGCTATGTCTCTATCGGTGACGATCACAAGAGGAAATCTATCGGCATTTTTAATCAAAGATTTTAACATCTCTAGTGCCCAAACAAAGTTGTCAGTCCGCTCTGCCTGCATGTATGCATGTGCCACAGAGAATGTGTACTCTGTTGATGTCACTCCAACAATCTCAAAGAGTGGGAAGTTATATTGGTTTGTTTTGTATGTACTGTCCATAATCAGTACATAAGGAAATGTGTTTAGCAGATGAATGGCCTCCGGATGTGCCCAAAAAATGTCTTTTACAACCTCAGTTTCGGCATCCTTTCTATGCCATTCAACATAGTTGCTATCATTTATAAGTTTCAACAGGTATTGCATTTCAGATCTGCCTTCTCTAATTTCGCGACGATATTTTTGCCGAGCGTTGTATATTTGCTTTAAATGTGTCACATTTCCACTGTCGTTTCTCTTCATTGTCAGTAAAATGTTTTTCGGGGGGACTGCATTCCTTGTCATATCAATCATCATCTTTTTCTCCTCAGTACTTAACTTACCAATAAGAGAGTGGCCCTCTAACCGCTCAGCCAGTGGGTGATTATGAATTCCACTGTTTACAACAACTACCCATTCACCCCCATTTGTCAATTGCGTCCCTTTCAATTTAAATGGGCAATCACATTTTTTTGATCCAGTCCCTTTCCTTTTTAATTCGTCTGGAATATTCTTGTAGTAAGTGTCCTTTCTAAACTTCCCACTTCTCTCACACACCAATGTCACAGAACCTTTCCTCCCTGGTTGTGGCGTATCTGACCGCTTTATAACTATGACATATCCATTTCGTTTTCCAGTATCTCTCACCCAATTTATGAGATCATCACGGGTAACAAATACCTGAGATTGTGTTAAATCAAATGTATTATATTGTGAATGAAGCTTCTTAAGGTTTTGGTAATTAAAATGAGGCGCAATAATAACCTCGTCAGTATTGAAATCATCTGTACAGTCTATTGTTTGATCACATGATTCAGCCACGTAGTTCGTTTCAGGTATATCATCCTACGATATTCGTTATAAATATAAGTTTCATTCACAATTATAAATATAGTAAATGCCAAATCATACTTACCGAAATGGGCCAATTAGGAGGATCGTTCAAATTAATTTCATTATAATGTTCATAGGTTCCGTCAAACCAATTATTGTATTCCATATTCGTCAACAAACCCTGCAACAAAACCTTAAATAGACATTGCACAATTTAAAGAGTTATAAATGTAACCACTTACTTGAATGGAGATCGTTACAGGAAAGCAGGGCTGAAGATAGGGATATCAGTTGTGCTCGAGTTTGGGAATCAGTTCCTGTGAATATAGCTACATCAGCCACCGAGATAGCTACACCCTCATCAATGGCTAGTAGCCAGGAATTCTTTTTCCTGGGCAAAAGTAATAATGATAGAATATTTTTATAAAAATATTCTATCAAAAAATTAATGTTAATAAGTAACATGAAAAAAATCATGCGTTAAATAATACTTAATATACAAAAAGCTCTGGGGATCGAACACATAAGCTCTGGTTCCATAGACCAACATCTTATCTATGGGACCACAAAAAAGATGATGTCTAAACAATATATAACAAGTAAAATATTAATAATAACCAACAAATAACAATGAAAAAAATTGACATGTTATTTGAATCACATGGATTTTACTTGAATTAGAGTGCGAATTTAAATAATTTCCTTCCTAAATACGATTTGTTTATGTGGGATTTAATATTGGTAGGACTTAAGGACAACCAAGTCAAAATAATATCCAACAGCAAGGAAAACCGAAATGTGAGGCAGTTGGAGGATGAGATTGAGAACATAGGGACAAGGGCGGAGCTATGAATTTTTTGTGCCCGGGGCTAACAACCAAATACACAAAATAAAACCTTTAATCCTCTACCCCTCGGTCAACGATTCAGTGGTGAGAAAACACCCGTAAACATCTGGCGCCATCTGTGGGAACCGAAGTAAGCCCACATCGAACCACCGGAATGGAACCAGTCTGCAATGGCACGGGGCGCATGCCTCACATCCAAGAGGAGGGAGATTACATTCCCCCCAAGAACCAGCACAGCAACACCACCGAGGGAACAGGCGAATCCCGATCGGTCGCCCAGGAACAGCTCCGCAACTTCGCCCAGGAGACCAACGCTAACATCCAGACGTTGGTCGCAACAATTCAACAACTCGTCGGCAACACGTCCATCCAGGGAGATGGGGCGGGTGAAGCCCACTGTCGGGGATGGGATCACCAACCTATGCGGTCCGCCATAGTCACCGACCACTGGAACGGAGTGCCCAACCTGGAGCGGCGATTTACCATGCCAGGCTTCGACCCGGTGCGGTCCCCCACCCCCACCTCGTTTCACGAGGGAAACAGGAGGGGGCTTCGAGCAAGCAGAGGACGAGTCGATGACCGCCTCGTCCAGACGACCAGGCCCGTCCAAGCACCGACGGGACGATCACCGGGCATCAGGGGGTCGGTCCCAACAGAGCGGAAGTACCCGCCGAGTGAAGCGGGACAAGCGAGAATACCGAAGCGAGAAAGGGGACGCGCACCGATTTTATTAGTTAAAACATTATTTTTAATTAAAACACTAATTTTATTCGTTAAAAACAATTTACATGTCTCTTGCAGGTTGCAAACCTGCAACCTTCATGCTACCAGCGAGACACTCCAACCAATTGAGCAAAGCGGCCAATTTGTCATGGTTGTGATTAAAATATATAAAGACTATACGGTAAACTTAAGTCTCAATTTAAGGGCAACGGCAAAGGGGGCCAGTGCCTTTATCATATGTCTCACCCGCGCGCGCTGTAGGCCTATGGGGCACGGTGGAGGAAGTGGCCAGTGCACGACGGAGGTCGTGGGGGCTCGAAAGAACAGCGGATGTGTCCGCATTCGTCTATATACTATGTATATTTGATTTTTTAGTTTATTTTTGGTTATGATATAGTCCTATAATAATATTACAATTTTTTTTGATCCATCAAAAAACAAGAAACATGGTGTGTGCAATATATATTTCAACAATCGTGTGTGCAATAAATATTTCTTGTATTTTCTGAACATCACACGTGTTTGAAAGTAGATGAGAATAATGGAGAGATTAATAAGTTTTGGACCGGATTTAAGCAAGGAATTAGACTCTAAGTATTATAAGCTTTTATGCCTTTAAAAAAGTTTCTTGATATTAAAATAGCAGTAATTCAAATATCCACATAATAAAAAGTAGCTAATAAACCAAAGTCAAATTAAAATTAAAGAACATCAAAGACGGCAGTTATAAAAGATAATTATTAGTTAAATTTTTATGTTTACATGGATGCACTTGACAGCCGCTGGATGCAGTGGTCCGGTAGAGGCACGTGCTGAAGAAATCCCATGAAACTATGAAGAAATCTGAATGGACCAAGGAAGCAATAATCACAAAAGGGTTTCCATATGTTTGAGATCTTAGACATTTCTAGCTCACATCTTACACCAGACTAGGTGATATCATAATCCATGACCATGTACGACTCCATCCAAGGACTGCTATCCAACGAAACATGCATAAAAACTCTCTAAACATTTTATTCACATGTATTATGATAGTCTAATGTTTTGATCATTGGGAAGAAACCTGTTTAAATCATTTGATTCAAATTCCATCAATTTAATAGTTGCTAATAACTTATGCAATCATCAAACAATGAAAAATGTTGAGTAGAAAAACTATAAATGCATTAAATTCTTGGCTTAAGTTTGAATTGTTGATACAGTAATCCTAATTGCATAAGAAATTGTTGCTACAGTAAGCCATATGCAAGCATACGGAAAAACTAATTAGAAAATAACTCAGCCAAACCCTCATACAATATTTATGCAACACAAGACCAAACTGCTCAAAGCATTCTATTTCAGGCCAGCCATTTTAAAAATCCAGACGAAAAAACGTAAACCTACACTAAACAACATACGCATCAAGCAGAGGCCTTTACCGATGGCAAGACAAAGCGTTTGGTGGTGCACGTCGGTACAGTTCCTCGGCGACGGTGGCGGCCGTGTGTTGAGGGGGTGGTGTCGGAGCTGGGAAGCCGTGTTGGGTGAGAGGGCTGGTGCTGGTTTACAACGGCTACGACGCGCTAAGGAGTGGACAATGGGTTGAGTGGGTGGCGCACGTCAGAGCTGGAAGCTGACGAACGTGGGTTGAGGTGAGAGAGAAAGAATGATGGAGGTTGGAGATAAGCTGAGGTGAGAGAGAGAGAGAGTGCGCGCGTTATATCCAGCTCATCCTCCAAGCAAGTTGTCTCGCCTCACTGATACAGCGAACGACCGGCACAGCCTCTGTTTCTCCGAAGAGAGAACGTGGGAAGAATGAAAGAGAGAATGTCTGAGACTAAGGAGAGAAATTATTTCATGTAAAATAAAACAATGAGCTAAGAGAGAACAGCATTGCATGGGACTGCATTCTCTCCTCTTTATTATCTTTCCATTCACATGTTGGGTTATAAAAGTCTGCAATGAACCGTCTAATCTGTCCCCTGTTCTTTTGTCTCTTTCTGCTGCTTGCTTCAGCTGCTTTCTCACGGGTCAATTCAGACAATACACTGTCAATTCAATTCACGGACTCATCTCTTTTTCCGTGTCTGCACCGCACTGTGCGGTGCAGATAGCATGCCTCATTCAGATTTCTCCAATAGTAGATTGATTGAAACATGAGTCAGAGGCTCACGATAAGACTTTTTATAAATGCATACATAAGAATGTGAAATCTCCACACGCATTTCATTCAGAAGACCTGAAAGGAGGAGGCTTGTAATAAGTTAAATTGGTGATATGCATAATTTTGGTTGAGACTCTTTAACCCAAAAGCTTAAGGACGTATTAGTTAGAGTCTCAATTTCGATTTTATATATCGATTTTTTTCTTTGGGTAAAGAAGAGTGAACACCTTTGAACTATTACAATTTCCAGTTTACAAACCATCCCTATACTACTTCATCTAGCTAAATCAGTCTTACTTGAGTATTTGATCCCCTAATTTGATTTTGATGATAAACAAACATAAATTATTGTGATTAACTCATTCTAATAGTAATTAATTAAAGCGTCATCAAAGTTAGATTAAAGAATATCAAAAGCGATGTTACAGCGAAGCAACGACTATAAGAATTCAAGGAGATGGATTCAAGAACTCGAAGAGAAAGTGAAGATGATTAAAATGTAATTTATTTATTTCTTCACTCATTTGAGTCTTTAGAATGTTAAGCCTTGAATTATACTTCTTAAAAGCACTTACACTTCTTCATGCACATGTCATTAGAATTATCATTAGATGATCCCATAGAGCTCCTAGTTCATAAATATCAAATTTGAGATTTTGGCCCTGGATCAGACGTCCGATGAAGACCCATCAGACGTCTGACGTGCATGTTTCATAGGCTTAGAAACCCCCTGACTCGCTATACGTTTGAAGTAGATTTCCAGATGTCTAAAAGAGCAGTCAGACATTTGGGAGTTGTACTCCAAACGTCTGATGCAGGGGAAAAATATTTTTCATCTAGCAGCTCTTTGTTTGCTCCTGTGTTAGCCGTCTGATGGCTTATTAAAATGACTGAACAATGAGTCAGACGTCTGAGACTTGTACTTCAGACGTCTAATTACAGTCAGATTATAATCCGAGCTCTCTCTCTCTCTCTCTCTCTCTCTCTCTCTCTCCCTCTCTCCCTCCATTTATCAACCGTTTGATGTACATCTTCTAGATGACTGAACAGTTCACCAGACGACTTGTAACGCCCGCCTCTTCGGGAATATCTGATACAGATTCGCAGTGCGCAGTGGGCCTGCCTGTGTTTTTTGAAATTTTGCATTTCCTTCGTAACACCCGCCTCTATGTCGTACTCACATTGTTTTGCAGGCGATAACACCCGCCTCTTCGGGAATACCTGATACAGATTCGTACTTATCGGGTATCTTGGGAAGCGGGGCGTTACACGACTGGAAACCCTTCATCAAACGTCTGATTTCTAGCCGTTAGACAACATTCAATGCATTGTCAGACAGTGTTCCAACCGTTTGGACAGTCTTCTTTATACGTCTGATTACAGTTGTTTCTGTCCGTTTCTTTCCATTACAACATTTATTGTGGGCGGGTTTTCATGGGGTTTTTTGACATATTCTTGAGTAATATTTACAGGAGATGTAGGATTTTAGAACTCTTAATGCATTAATTCACTCAATGAATACACATTCAAAGCTTCATCTCCTTCAAGCTCTCATAACTTTCTTGTCCAACTCAAGCTCTAAATTAAGCTAACTTCCAAGCATTGAATGATTCATCTCTTTGGACAAGTTCAGTGAGTGATGCGTTATACTCATTTAGAGCACTTCACACACCCCCAGGCCTTCTTCAAGTAAGTATATAGTGAAGGCACAGGACTGTGTAATATGTCAAGTTTATAGCAAAACTATTTCTTTTCATTTATGAGAATTGACTCTCAAGTTGTGAGAGTGACTGTTCCCGGTTCGTGGGAACAGGGAAATCGTTGTAGTTTGATTTACACTTGTCGGGATCTAGCAAGTGGGGTTTTAGTGGATTTAATCTCAAGCGGGATTTACTTGAGGGTGCTGGAGTAGGATTCAGGAAGTCGGGATTGACTTAGGGAATCCGAACCTGGGTATATCATTGTGTTTGCATTGTCAATTTCTGTGATAGTTGTTATATTCCGCATTGTCGGTTAAGTATATATGGTTTTAAATTGACATAGATTTCATTTATTATTATACAACACTATTCACCACCTTACAGTGTTTCTCCCCGTATAGCTATATGTCCTACATTAGTGACAGTTTAGTTGACCTTTCTATCGAATGTCTCCACAGAGGCTAATAGGAGTTAAATGGTATGGGTCATGTAACGTAATCCACAGTTGCCACTAGCAAATGAAGCTTCCCCATCGACTTTATAACATCATG
Organism: Scilla litardierei; assembly: GCA_030789695.1. NCBI lineage: Eukaryota > Viridiplantae > Streptophyta > Magnoliopsida > Asparagales > Asparagaceae > Scilla > Scilla litardierei. The sequence continues at coordinate 215,023,242 of CM061134.1, read as the reverse complement.
ATACATAGATAATGCCAACAAAATAAAAGAAAAAGAAAAAAGAAAAAGAAAAGGCTAAAAAAGAATAAATAAAGCAAGATTTGCATGGATGGCCTCCATCACCCATGATTGCCCTCATGCATATCCTGTGCTCCTTTTCTCCTCTCTCCACAAAGCGACAATTTCACTTGCCAAACTTCCTCCTCTGCCACCGCAAAAAGACGCTCAAGTGACTCACATCCAGAGCCGATCTCCTTTATCCTCACGTGCATGGCGGCCGACGAGACGTCGCCGTGGGCCCACCCCACGCACACATCCAGATTCAGTTAACATTGGATGTCATCATTCGCCACGCTCTCGACGCCTATAAACTCACCCCCTCTGAAGCAACTCCAGACCCACCAATGGCTTCCAACAAGCCCAGCATGCCTCCCAGGACCTGCCTCTGCGCACCCCCAACTCATCCGGGCTCGTTCCGGTGCAGCCTCCACCGCAATGGCCGGAGACCGGCCGGCCGGTCGACGGTCCATTCGGGTTCGACGGGCCGGGTAGAGCCGAAGGGGGGTGGATCCAAGCCAAGGTCCATGAGGGCTATTTTGATGCAAATTGTCAAGCCACCGACTCAAGATTTGGGGAGGAGGATGAATTTCGAGCCCAAGCCGTCGAGATTTTGCATGATGAAGGCCTGATGGATAGTGTTGTTCGTGTCTTTGTTAGTTTTGTGGTTTGGTTGTAGGACTATGCAACTCTACTTAGTTAGCCTATCATAAAAAGTCCCACAACTATAATATGGTGCACGGTGCAATATGTAAATTTTCTCTCATGTTTGCATAAATCTACAAAACAACCCACTCCCCAAATTCTTCTCTCTACATTAAAAGCTTCTAACAAATCCAACATGCCTTCTAAGACTTGCCTTTGGACACCACTGACGCATCCGGGCTCGTTCCGATGCAGACACCCGGAGACCTAGAGGCCGATGAATAGTCTATTTGGATGTGATGGGCCGTGTCGAGTCCCATGGCATGGCAAGTGCTTTGAGGGCTCTCATGATGCAAGTTATCAGACCATCAATTGATATTTGAACAAAGTAACATGATGACTGGATGAGGCCCCAATTGATATTCAAGATGAAGAGATTTATCGGTTGAGGCGTGCAAATTATTGTCCTTAAAGGTAGATTTCCTTTCCTTGGATACTTTTCTCGATGCAGGACGGGATTGGCGGACTACCATCCCGGATACAATAATCACAATAGTGCGTTGTAAGCGTGCAATCGCAATACTGGGCTGTAGTGAGTAGCAACTAGTTTCCTTTTCACGAGAAGAGAGACTGAGGTGGAACGGAGAACAGATAGAGGTTTGAATTAAGATGATGTTCAGAATGTGTTCTATCTTCCAACTGGTCCGTGTTTATATAGATGATGTCATTGAGCCTGAACATGGGGGTTGTTGCAGGGTAAAACTCGCGTACAATGAATTGGTATTAGGAGGAACCAAGGACACGGTGGTTATGATTAGGAGGTGATTAGGGTAGGCTATTTAACAGGTAATAAGTGTAGTGACGAGGCCGGGCGCACTACAAAGGCCGACCACGGAATCGATTCCGCAAGAACTATGCTCAACGACTGCAGTGCCGGAGGTGGGTGCTGAGCGTAAACTGTGACGACGGACTTGCCTGCACAAGGAGCAGCTCGTCAGAAAGGCCGGATCGGGGTCCAACCCTTAGCCTCTCCGATGCCTAAGTTAGTAATAGGGCTTAAAGCGGGGGCTAGTCACGCAGGTCGGACTAAGAGTGAGCCGACCGTACGTGATGAGCTATCAATTGTGGAAGAACAAATATAAGGAAGACCTTTGCTCTTGTGTGTGAGTAGTGAGATTCAGAGTTAATTTGCTAACCCCTTTCCCCGGTGGAGGCGAAGGAGTATTTATACCTGATGGAGGCGGTTAGGTGAGGCTGACCTGGCGTGCTGATTCGACGTGCTGAGCTGGCTCATCTGTCAGCGGAAGCTTCGGACGAAGATGTCAAGATCTAGAGTGTCAGCCATACTTTTGTCAGACGGTGCAACGACCATGGGTACTTTTGTCAGGATGTCAGAGCCAAAAGCACCAATGGTCAGGGGGCGCAGCGGCCAGTGGGCACTTTGTCAGATTGTCGAGCGGTGGAAGTGTCAGTAGTGTCCCTGTACTAGGTTGTTTGTCGTGTCCGATGTGCTAAAGAGTCGTCGGAGTGCGTTTGAGGAGCGAGGCTGTAGATGAGTCGTTGGGTCGCTCCTGGTTGGTGACGAGCGATCCGGTCGTGCGCCTTGCGAACTACGACAGTCGAGGTTGGAGGAAAATGGGTGTGCAACTGGCGAGGATTGTAGCAGAGTGCGCCCCCCACTGGTCGGGACGGAGTGCGCACTTTCCACTAATCGGGGCGTGGTGCGCCCTTCCCCTAGTCGAGGCAGACTTTAGGGTCGTCGGGCGCCTAGCGGGCCAGGGGGCCCTCAAGATCGGCCTGCGAAGCTGGGACGAAGAGCGCCCTGTCACTGGCCTAAACAGATATCGTGAAGGAATGCAAGCTGGTTGGGCATCCAGCGGGCTTGGACGGAAAGTTAGACTATTACGATCTTTAGGTCGTAACAATTGCCCTCGTCATTCGGGCTCGAGGCAGAAGCCCGGCTCGGTTCGGATGACACACCATCTCTTCCTGGGACCGGGCGGCCAGGGTTTCGGGCCGTGCTTGGAAGTGGCGACGGTGGTCTCGGAGTACCTGCCCTGCTAGCCATTATTACAATTTGAAAGGGCAGGAGGAAATCGAAGCATCTCCGCCACTGAGCGCATGACGTGTGGCGGAAGTGACCGTCGCGCCAGTCGAGGTGTCAGTGAGGCTCAGATGGGCGGCGCGTGGTGGCGCGTCAATGGTCGGGATGACCTATAGCTTGCTATAAGTACGGGAAGGAGGGGATTCATCGAAAGTTTCTCCCGATTTCAACTTCCCTTCGTGCTTTTGCAGTTTCCGCTTGTTATTCGCCGACGTTGTTGCCGTTGCCTTTGTCGGAGATCCGATTCCGACCGTATCTTTATCCCGGCTACTCTGCTAGATAATTTCTTGATCCTCTTGATCGATGGCTTCTCGTTTTGAGTTCGAAGGCGGTAGTGGGGTAGTAAAGGAAGAGTCAGTGGAAGAGGATATGTGGCAGTGGATGCAAAGGGAGCAGGGGCAGCGGAGGTGCCGAACAGATGTGCCGATGTCAATTGCGGCCATCTGGTGTAGATCGAACAGGGTTAACATTCGGGAGATTCGCGTGCGGTTCGCCCGTCCGCCTTATGAAGTGCGGCTACCCGGGCCCGACGAGAGGGTATGTTGGCCCGGTGATAACAAAGTTGGAGTCTATGTTCGGTCCTTCGAGCTAGGGCTTCGCTTCCCAATCAACCCCTACCTACTTCATCTTTTGAATTTCTTGGAGTTGCCGGTCTTCGCGTTGACGCCCTGCTCCTTTGGCTTCCTGGTCAGATTCGTAGTCTATTTGGATGTGATGGGCCGTGTCAAGTCCCATGGCAAGGCAAGGTCTACGAGGGCTCTCTTGATGCAAGTTATCGGACCATCAATTGATATTCGAACAAAGTAACAGGATGACTGGATGAGGCCCCAATTGATATTCAAAATGAAGAGATTTATTGGTCGAGGCGTGCAAATCATTGTCCTTAAAGGTAGATTTCCTTTCCTCAGATACTTTTCTCGATGCAGGATGGAATTGGCAGACTACCATCCCGGATACAATAATCATAATAGTACGTTGTAAGCATGCAATCGCAATACTGGGCTTCAGTGAGTAGCAACTAGTTTCCTTTTCACGAGAAGAGAGACTGAGGTGGAACATAGAACAAATAGAGGTTTGGATTATGATGATGTTCAGAATGTGTTCTATCTTCCAGCTGGTCTGTGTTTATATAGATGATGTCATTGAGCCTGTGCATGGGGGTTCATCGGTTCGCGTGTGTGGTAGCCCTCGTTTTGTATCCAATTACAATTATTATCTTTTGGCACAATATTTTGGAACATGAATCAAATTTTATTCTTGTCAGAATCTCGAACTATCTTTGTTTTGACCAAAAAATTCACCAACATGAATAACAACATAAGCATGTGTACGCTGGTATCGCACCTGTGCAAGGGGGTTCACGGGTGCAAGTGCAGGTTAGCACTCGTTTCGTACCCCATTGCACTTATAATTTTTTGACGCAATAATTTGGAACATGTACCAGATTTTATTCATGTCAGAACCCATCTTCTGTTTTGCTCAAATCGTGAGCCAGTATTTTGTTCTGTTAAAAAATCTAGAGCTGTATTTGTTATGCCTGAAAAGTTTTCCTGTAACGACCCGCTCTCGGGGCCCGTTACTATTTGGAAATGTACAAGTCCTGCTAGGCACCGATGAGATCAATACAGGCTCTGTTGCAGAAATGCGCCAAAATACTCATACATGAAAGTGGTGTAAACCTTATTACAAACCAGCAGCGTACATGAAAGGAAATACAACTCGAGAATACAAATACACACCAAGCAAGCCACTCTGATACATATAATAAATAAACACGCTCACACTCACACTTAGTAACCAGCGTCCTCCTGGTCAAATTCTACAGCAAACTCAGCGTCTGCAGTCCCTGGTGCAGCTTCCTCAACCAGTGCTGTATCTGGCGAGACCACCACAAAAGAAGGGTCGCCAGGATCAGACGTAACTCAAAGTAACTCTAGCATGATATTTAAACCAATAAACGAGCATGGAAAAACTAGCATGGCAAACTAATAAGTAAGGTGCGGGCAATAGAGCAGAAAAGTAACATAACAGTCTACTTCTATCAACAATAACAATATTTACTAGTTGTGCCTGAGCCTACGTGACTTATAAAGGGAAGTACGATATGCAACCAAGAGTCCACCTGATATCCCGGGTTACAACAAAACGTTACGGTACAATCAATACGATATAATCAAAACGGTACTTTTCAACAAAACGATACTGTTCAGTCAATACGGTACTATCCACTGGAGATCGGACTGGTCGCTCCCGCACTTCCACAATTATAAGTTACCCCCAAAAACCCAGTGTGTGTGTAGGTTACCGTACTTACCAACTTACCATTTACGAGTCAATTACTCACTTTTCCAATTACATCTTTCGGATAAGCATGTCACAGAGTCCAATTCAATTTACGGTACGGTGCAATTTATCAAGTTTAGCTAACCGTTCAAGTGAAACACTTTGCTAATAAAAAGAAATTAATTTTGGCATGCATCAATATTGTTTTTAAACCCCATAGCTAGGGTACGATGAGTTACCGTTTCGCCTGGTAGTGGAAGGCGCGTTTTGACTAGCGGTAGGGGTACCTGGTTCAAAAGTGGGTTAGTTACACAAACTAATAATAGGAACCTTATAGGATAAAAACTTGTAACCAAGTTAATGAATTTTAACTTATATTTTAAATTATAACTTAAAATGAAACTTAACAAAAATAACCATATGTTAACTGCTACTAACATCTTATACTAATATAGGGCTAGGAATTATTAACTTATAAGATAAAATAATGTTTTATAATACCTCAAAATTCACTTTAAGTTAATTTATAAATCAACTAAGATTAAGTTAACTAATATTTAAAAACTTCACTTAATCTACTAAATTATTTAATAAGTTATCATATCTTTCTAAAATACCAACTTATAAAACTTAAACATATATATCTATAACTAACTTATATTTAATTATTACTTAAACTTTTATATATTAATATATTAACTTACCTACTTTAGCTCCCTCTTTATCACTCTCTCTGTTTCTTTCTCTTTTGCTTCTTCTCGTTTCTTTTTTTTGTTCGTTGCAGCAGGTGGACGCGGACGGCGGCCAAGAGGGAAGTGGCACTACGCGAGTCGGGGTCGGCGCGAGGCGGCGTTCGGCGCTCGGGCGGCGCACAGGTGGGGGCGGCCGGCCTGGGGGATCTCCGGCGACGGGGAGGCCGGATCGGAGGTGGGGGGATCCGGTAGGCGGCGGATGCGGCGGCCTAGGGCGGGATTCGAGGGGTCGGCGGCGCAGGGACTTGGGGGGTTTGATTTTTGGGTTGATTTTGGGGAATTTGTGGTTTCAGATTTCTCTCTCTGGCTTGTGATTTCTGGTTTGTTTTTGGGGAGAGGGATGGTGGTGATGTGAATGGGTTTAGGTGTTTGCTGGTTGCTTGTTTGGTGGAGTTGTTTGGTGGAATTGTATGGTGGAAGAGGTGGTGGCTAATCGTCGTGTATGGAGGTGGAGGTGGTGACTGATAAACGTTGCAGGGTTGATCCTTGAAGTAGGAAGGGGCAGGGGGACATGGTTCACGCTTAGCCAAAGGTTAGGTTTTCATTTAATTACGGGAAGAATTTTTGGCAGTGGAAGAGACGTATTAGGACTAAAATCAAACTTATTATTAATGAGGGGAGGTTAGGGAATGAACTGAATGTATTTGGGGGAGGTATCAGGTTGGGGATGAGAAAAACGTGGGAGGGAAGAATTAACTAACTAACTAAGTAACTAATTAATTAACCAAAGTAAAATTGGTAATTAGTAAAATAAAGTAGCTATGTTAATTCGTAAATTAAAATAACCATAGTAACTATTAAACTACGGTGAAAAAGTTAGACGCGCTCGCATCGACTCTACGGATAAAAACATTCGGACAATCGGAAGTAAAATTACAAACACACACGCAATTAATCATACCTAAAAATAACGGCCGTTACATCCTACCCTCCTTAGAATAATTCCGTCCTCGGAATTATCTACAGGGCATGGAAAAGGTAGGGGTAACGTTCTCGCATCTCATCCTCTCGCTCCCAGGTAGATTCACCAGGTGAGTCGCGACGCCACATCACACTGACTAGATCAATAGTCCTGTTCCTGAAGACCTTCTGACGTCGATCTAAGATCTCCACTGGTTGCTGCTCATATGTCAAGTCTGGACGAACTGCGATCTCCGAGTAGTCCACGACATGACTAGGGTCGCTCACATAGCGACGCAGCTGCGAGATGTGAAACACATTGTGCACTCCCTCTAATGCAGGGGGCAATGAAAGCTTGTATGCCACTTCTCCTACTCGCTCCAAAATATCGAATGGTCCAATGAATCGAGGGCTAAGCTTTCCTCTCCGCCCAAAACGAATCATTCCTCGGTTTGGCGAGATCTTCAGAAATACATGATCTCCGGGCTGAAACTCTAGATGTCGACGTTTCGCATCCACCCAATGCTTGTACCTATCCTGAGCCAATTGCAGCTTCTCTCTGATGGTTCGAACCACATCCACGGCTTCTGTGATTAGCTCAGGACCAACCAACTCTCGATCTCCTACATCATCCCAGCTCAAGGGGGATCGGCACTTCCTCCCATACAGTGCCGCAAAAGGCGCCATACCGATGCTAGACTGATAGCTGTTGTTGTATGCAAATTCCACCAAATGGAGATGGTCTTCCCATGATCCTTTGAAGTCCAGCATACATGCCCGCAGCATGTCTTCAAGTATCTGAATAGTACGCTCTGACTGGCCATCTGTCTGCGGATGGTAAGCCGTACTAAAACTCAAGTGAGTTCCCAAGCTTTCCTGTAGGCTTCTCCAGAAATAAGTAGTGAATCTGGTGTCTCTGTCTGAGACAATGCTGAGAGGTACTCCATGCAGCTTCACAATCTCATTCATGTACTTCTTGGCCAAAACTTCTGTAGACTGGCCCACTCGGAAAGGAATGAAGTGCGTTGTCTTGGTCAATCAGTCTACGATCACCCAGATAGTGTCATTCTGCTTTGTACTCTTGGGTAGTCCAGTCACAAAGTCCATCGTGATGTGCTGTCACTTCCACTCAGGAATGGGCAATGGCTGTAATAAGCCGGCAGTCCTCTGATGTTCAGCCTTCACCTGTTGGTACATAATACATTTCGCTACGCTCCGTGCGACGCTTCTCTTCATGCCATGCCACCAGTAATGCTGTCGCAGATCCTGATACATCTTGGTACCTCCAGGATGTATGGAGTATGGAGAACTGTGAGCTTCCTCCAATAGCTCCTCTCTGATGGCGCCAGCCGGTACACAGATCCTATCTCCAAACCTTAAGGATCCATCTGCATGAATCTTAAATTCTGGCCTCTGGCCTGCTATCACCAAATCTTTGATCTTCCGCAGCTTCTCATCATCCATCTGAGCATTCTTGATCCTCTCTACCAAGGTCGAATGGATATGCATACCCATCAAAGATGCAGTCATCCCTGGTAGAATCACTTCTATACCAATGTCCCGTATCTCTTGCTGTAATTTCCACTGAGTCGTAAGGGTCATCACCGCTGGTAGACGACTCAATGCATCAGGTACGACATTGACTTTCCCAGGATGGTACTGAAGGTCAATGTCATAATCTGTCATGAGCTCTATCCATCGTCTCTGACGCATGTTGAGCTCCTTCTGAGTGAAGAGATACTTCAGACTCTTATGATCCGAGAACACCTTCACATGCTCTCCCAATAGGAAATGCCTCCAAATCTTTAATGCAAAAATCACTGCCGCCAACTCAAGATCATGAGTGGGGTAGTTCTTCTCATGGATCTTCAACTGCCTGGATGCATATGCTACGACTCGACCGTGCTGATGTAACACGCATCCAAGTCCTTTACCAGATGCATCACAGAAGACTTCAAATCCTCCTGATCGGTCTGGAATGATCAAGATGGGTGCAGTCGTCAACCTCTTCTTCAGCTCCTGGAAAGCATCCTCACATGCTTTTGACCAAACAAACACCACATCCTTTCTCGTCAATCGCGTTAAGGCTCCTGCGATCTTTGAGAAGTCTTTGATAAACCTCCGGTAGTAGCCAGCAAGTCCCAAGAAACTTCGAATCTCAGTCACCGTTCGGGGGACTGGCCAGTTTTGAACAGCGGCTACTTTTTCGAGATCAACAGCAATCCCTTCTCCGGACACTATGTGGCCTAGAAACGCCACCTTGTTCAGCCAGAACTCGCATTTGCTAAGTTTGGCATAAAGCTGGTGTCTTCTCAGGGTCTCGAGAACCTTCCTGAGATGCTCAGCATGCTCCACTGCATTCTTCGAGTAAATGAGAATGTCGTCGATGTAGACTACTACGAACTTGTCCAAGTATTCATATAATACTTGGTTCATGAGACTCATAAATACCGCGGGTGCATTGGTTACACCAAACGGCATTACTAAGTACTCATAATGTCCGTATCTGGTCCTGAATGCAGTCTTGGGAATATCTTCGTCTTTCACCTTCACTTGATGGTATCCTGTCCTCAGATCCAGCTTCGAATAGATGCTTGACCCACCGAGCTGGTCGAAAAGATCGTCGATGCGCGGTAGAGGGTACTTGTTCTTCACGGTGACTTTGTTCAGCTCACGGTAGTCTACGCACATACGAAGGGATCCATCTTTCTTCTTTACCAGCAATATAGGAGATCCCCAGGGAGATACACTGGGTCGTATCCATCCCTTCTTTAGAAGCTCATCTAGCTGGACCCGCAATTCTTCTAGCTCAGATGGTGCTAGACGATACGGTGCCTTAGATATTGGTTGAGCTCCTGGCATTAGTTCTATGGCAAATTTGAGAGTGCGATCCGAAGGCAAACCTGTAAGGTCGTCTGGAAACACATCCATGAATTCTCGAACCACTTCTGGTATCTCAGGCTCAGCTTCCATAGCGGCTGCTATTGCTTCGGTCGATTTGGCTCTGAACTCCACTGGGCCTACTGATCTGCTTCCACTAATGAACTCGAACTTTGGATGATCAGGAATCTCGAAGACTACCCTCCTTCGATTACAGTCGATGGTGGCATGGAAAGTCCCCAACCATTCCATCCCGAATACAGCATCAAAGTTCGGTATGTCTATCATCATAAAGTCAACAAATAACGCTCGCCCACAAATAACCACTGGGCATTGTGGATACCCACGGGTCGTCTTTATCACTCCGCCACCCGTGTTGACGTTCCAACCGCATGCTAAAGGTTTGACAGGAATAGTGTGGGTGCGAACGAATCGACTCGCCAGAAGCAGTGTGATGCTCCTGAGTCGAACAAGGAGAGGGCGGGTTGCCCAGCTACTAGCACGACACCTAGGTCCAAACACTAATCTAAGCAACCAATGCTAATGAAAGAAATGAATTACGAACTATGCAAGAAATATACATGTGATCACTTCACCGGTAGCCTCAGCCTCTTCGACGGTCATGGTGTAAGCCTGGCGTTTCGGTGGTGGCTGCTGCCTTGCTTGCTGAAACTGCCTCCGCTGTGGAGGTAGAGGTGGACGTTGTGGAGCGTTCCCAGTTGGGACAGCACGAGGAGCTGGGGCTGGAGCTGGAGCTGTAGCACGATGCGGACAATCCCTAGCCATGTGTCCTGACTCTCCACAAACCAGACAAAGGCCTAAAAGAATTCAACACTCAGACCTGATGTGTCCAGGCTTCCCACAATAGTGGCAGACCGGGAGAGCCTGCTGCTGCTGCCCTGGTTTCTTAAACTGAACCTGCTGAATAGGACGGTGTATCTGTGGCCGTCTGCTTGGTCCAGCTTGGGTCGGTGGAGGCCTTGCAGGTGCTGTCAGCCTTCGCTCTTCCTTTGCTTCCATTTCGACCATCTCATGGTTACGAGCAATGGCTAAAACTTCAGCATGTGTGGTCGGACTAGCACCAACCATCATCATCCGAATCTCAATGTTAAGCCCCTGCTGGAACTGCTGGGCTCGAGTCAATGGATCTACAACCAATTCCGGGGCAAACCTGCTGAGCCTGGAGAACTCAGCGTCATACTGATCCACGGTCATCGAACCCTGCTTTAGGTTAATGAACTTCTTCCTCATCAGGATCTTTGCCTGTGGGGGAAAGTACTGAGCATTGAACGTTTTGGTGAAGACATCCCATGAAATCGGTAATCCCAAGCGGTCTTCTACCGCCTGCCACCAATCTCGAGCTCCATCAGTTAATTGCCTTTTGGCGGTAGCCACCCATGCTTCTTCTCGAATCTGAGATGCTCTCAGATCATCAGTGATTCTCTTGAGCCATTCTTCCGCTTGGAGATGATTCTCGGTCCCAGCGAAAGTCTTCGGGTTCATCCCGCGAAAGTGATAAACACTCGGGTCAGCTTTCTGCTCTCTGCGCAAAGCCTGCTCCAAAGCCTATCCAAGCTGCTGATGAAGGGCATACATGCCCCGCATGCAATCTTCTGCAGACAATGGTGCGGTCGGAAATGCTGTCGCGTTCGGACCGGTGTTAGCTCCATTGCCAGCATCATTTTGGTTGGGACCCCCATTCAGGTGATTGATCCTGGATCCAAATGCACTGTCCTCGCTTCCTGAAGTGTTCATTTCCATTGCTTTCCTGCGTTTCATAAGGTTTGATCAGTTTCATTGAGTATTTTATACGGCACATTCTGAACTTCCTGTATTGCTCATGTGGTATGTAGCGCGGACCTGCATGGGCCACCAAACCTGTAACGACCCGCTCTCAGGGCCCGTTACTATTTGGAAATGCACAAGTCCTGCTAGGCACCGATGAGATCAATACAGGCTCTGTTGCAGAAATGCGCCAAAATACTCATACATGAAAGTGGTGTAAACCTTATTACAAACCAGCAGCGTACATGAAAGGAAATACAACTCGAGAATACAAATACACACCAAGCAAGCCACTCTGATACATATAATAAATAAACACGCTCACACTCACACTTAGTAACCAGCGTCCTCCTGGTCAAATTCTACAGCAAACTCAGCGTCTGCAGTCCCTGGTGCAGCTTCCTCAACCTGTGCTGTATCTGGCGAGACCACCACAAAAGAAGGGTCGCCAGGATCAGACGTAACTCAAAGTAACTCTAGCATGATATTTAAACCAATAAATGAGCATGGCAAAACTAGCATGGCAAACTAATAAGTAAGGTGCGGGCAATAGAGCAGAAAAGTAACATAACAGTCTACTTCTATCAACAATAACAATATTTACTAGTTGTGCCTGAGCCTACGTGACTTATAAAGGGAAGTACGATATGCAACCAAGAGTCCACCTGATATCCCGGGTTACAACAAAACGTTACGGTACAATCAATACGATATAATCAAAACGGTACTTTTCAACAAAACGATACTGTTCAGTCAATACGGTACTATCCACTGGAGATCGGACTGGTCGCTCCCGCACTTCCACAATTATAAGTTACCCCAAAAACCCAGTGTGTGTGTAGGTTACCGTACTTACCAACTTACCATTTACGAGTCAATTACTCACTTTTCCAATTACATCTTTCGGATAAGCATGTCACAGAGTCCAATTCAATTTACGGTACGGTGCAATTTATCAAGTTTAGCTAACCGTTCAAGTGAAACACTTTGCTAATAAAAAGAAATTAATTTTGGCATGCATCAATATTGTTTTTAAACCCCATAGCTAGGGTACGATGAGTTACCGTTTCGCCTGGTAGTGGAAGGCGCGTTTTGACTAGCGGTAGGGGTACCTGGTTCAAAAGTGGGTTAGTTACACAAACTAATAATAGGAAACTTATAGGATAACAACTTGTAACCAAGTTAATGAATTTTATCTTATATTTTAAATTATAACTTAAAATGAAACTTAACAAAAATAACCATATGTTAACTGCTACTAACATCTTATACTAATATAGGGCTAGGAATTATTAACTTATAAGATAAAATAATGTTTTATAATACCTCAAAATTCACTTTAAGTTAATTTATAAAACAACTAAGATTAAGTTAACTAATATTTAAAAACTTAACTTAATCTACTAAATTATTTAATAAGTTATCATATCTTTCTAAAATACCAACTTATAAAACTTAAACATATATATCTATAACTAACTTATATTTAATTATTACTTAAACTTTTATATATTAATATATTAACTTACCTACTTTAGCTCCCTCTTTATCACTCTCTCTGTTTCTTTCTCTTCTGCTTCTTCTCGTTTCTTTTTTTTTTCGTTGCAGCAGGTGGACGCGGACGGCGGCCAAGAAGGAGGGGGCACGGCGCGAGGCGGGGTCGGCGCGAGGCGGCGTTCGGCGCTCGGGCGGCGCGCAGGCGGGGTCGGCCGGCCTGGGGGATCTCCGGCGACGGGGAGGCCGGATCGGAGGTGGGGGGATCCGGTAGGCGGCGGATGCGGCGGCCTAGGGTGGGATTCGAGGGGTCGGCGGCGCAGGGACTTGGGGGGTTTGATTTTTGGGTTGATTTTGGGGAATTTGTGGTTTCAGATTTCTCTCTCTGGCTTGTGATTTCTGGTTTGTTTTTGGGGAGAGGGATGGTGGTGATGTGAATGGGTTTAGGTGTTTGCTGGTTGCTTGTTTGGTGGAGTTGTTTGGTGGAATTGTATGGTGGAAGAGGTGGTGGCTAATCGTCGTGTATGGAGGTGGAGGTGGTGACTGATAAACGTTGCAGGGTTGATCCTTGAAGTAGGAAGGGGCAGGGGGACATGGTTCACGCTTAGTCAAAGATTAGGTTTTCATTTAATTACGGGAAGAATTTTTGGCAGTGGAAGAGACGTATTAGGACTAAAATCAAACTTATTATTAATGAGGGGAGGTTAGGGAATGAACTGAATGTATTTGGGGGAGGTATCAGGTTGGGGATGAGAAAAACGTGGGAGGGAAGAATTAACTAACTAACTAAGTAACTAATTAATTAACCAAAGTAAAATTGGTAATTAGTAAAATAAAGTAGCTATGTTAATTCGTAAATTAAAATAACCATAGTAACTATTAAACTACGGTGAAAAAGTTAGACGCGCTCGCGTCGACTCTACGGATAAAAACATTCGGACAATCGGAAGTAAAATTACAAACACACACGCAATTAATCATACCTAAAAATAACGGCCGTTACATTTCCATCATGAATTACAACGGCTAGTTCTTATCTCTATATAAACAGAGACCAATTAGAAGACAAAACACATTCTGAACATCAACTTCCTCCAAACCACTCTCTGTTCTATGTACATCCTCAATCTCTCTTCCCATGAGAAGGAAATCAGTTGCTACTCGCTGCAGCCCTGTTTTGCAATTGCAAGCTTACAGCATACTATTGTGATCGTTATATCCCGAAGGATAGTCCACTAGTCATGTCCATCATCTAGAAAAGTCTCTTCTTCTTTAATATAAACTATAGCTTCATCCTGCTATTTTGCTCATTTTATTCAACTTTTTTACTTTTTGAACTTGAAGAATAGTTTGGATTTGTACTGTTATGTACGAATAGCATGACAAGCCTGAAGATCATCTTCCTCCAAACCTCTCTCTATTCTTTGTTCCACCTTAGTCTCTCTCCCCGTGAGAAGTAAATAAGTTGCTACTCGCTACAGCCCTGTATTGTGATTGCATGCGCAACGGGTTTCACAGGTGCACGCCTGGATTAGCACTCGTTTTGCACCTCATTACAATTATTATTTTTGGGCACAATATTTTAGAATCTGAACCAGATTTTATTCCTGTCAGAATCCAGCTTTTATTCTACACAAAATCGTGAACCAGTCTTTTGCCCAAAAATCTTGAGCTATCTTTGTTCTGCCCAAAAATTCTCCATCATGAATTACAACAGCTAACTCTTACCTCTATATAAATAGAGACCAGTTGGAAGACAGAACAATCCTGAACGTCATCTTCCTTTAAACCACTTTCGGTTCTCTGTTCCATCTCAGTCTCTCTTCCCGTGAGAAGGAAACCAGTTGCTACTCACTGCAGCCATGCATTGCGCTTGCACGCTTACAACGTACTTGTTAGTGCATGGGTACAGATCATGAAAGAATGTCTAGATACCCGACCCATTTCGTGCCTACAACCCGAAGTCCGTCATTAAGGCAGAGTAAAACCCAGTCAAACGAATGGCTCACTCGACCATTAAACTTCCACTGATACTCAGGGGGAGTTAATGAGACCGAGTAATTGGGCAGCCGTTATCACCAATCCCGAAGAAAATCCCGTCCGAATCAATGAGGGATGGTTAGTTGCCATCACCGGAGCAACGCCTACAAATACATGAAAAGACAATGGTAAACGAGTTTTAACTTCCAAGGTACGAGATCAAATACATAGACTCTACTCATTCCATCTGACATTTTTCCCAAGAAAGAGCTTGCGACGTCAGATCTGAGACGAACCTCCGTGGTCGATCTCAGCTGCTCCAAGCTCTATCTTTTCCTTAAGTTTCCATTCTAATTTAAGCATCGGAGGGGATTTGGGTCCGGACCCAAATCCGACCCCCCTGACGCTTTCTTGTGGTGCAGATCGTCGAGTCTCGATCTTCAATGGGGGTCGTTCCTGAGCTTCCCAGCCTTTATCGATCGATATACTGACCACTTGAGGGTCGATCGAGCATCGCAAGTCAACCATCATCCATCAACGACCCTGGTTCTTCCAACCTAGGGTCCCACTCAACCGGCTGATGAGGCTCCGACCCAGCAGGAAGGGTCCACGTCAGCAACTCAATTGTTTCGGTCATTTTTGGCCTTAATAACTTGGTACAATCTGTGGAAAACATGAGTCGACATCCCAGTGGACAGAACATCTCGACCATGTCGGCTCACCCATCAACACCCTTCGTTGATGCCTTGGCACTTCCCAGCATCAATTCTTTCAACATGATAATGGGAGGACCTCCACACCCGAAATTATCAACCTCACTCCAAAGCTCCTACGCCGGAAGGTTGATGGAAATATCCGTGATACGAAAGCACCCCAAAGATTCTACACCTCTTATATCCTTCTCAAACAAAGATCTAGAGGGTGTAGAACTACCACACGATGATGCCGTCGTCATCACAGCCACCATCAACGAGATCCCCGTGAAAAGATTGCTCATCGACAATGTGAGATAGTGCAATGTGCTTTTCTTCACAACATTGAAAAGAATGGGACTGTCCTCAACGGAGCTGAGGCCTTGTTCGGGACCTCTTGTAGGATTCACCGGACATTCTGCCCCAATAGAAAGCATCATCACCCTACCAGTAACCCTAGGTACGCATCCACGACAGGTCACTCGCCTGACCAACTTCATACTGGTAAAGATCAATTCAGCATACAACGGAATCATCGACAGACCGTTGCTCAATGCTATAGAAGCGGTGGTATCAACCTTCCATCAAATAATCAAATTCCAGACTCCTGAAGGGGTCGGAAAGGCGAGAGGTAATCAGAAGCAAGCCCGATCGTGCTACTCTCTGTCCACTGCTTTAAGAATGGTAGAGCAGACAGACCCAGTCGATCCCAAAGGCAAGGATCAACGTCCCACGGCAGTATAGGAGACGGAAAACATCCAGATCTTTGAAGAAGAAAAGAAGACCGTCTCCATTGGGTCAATGCTCACCATCGATTTAAGAAAGCAGTTGATCGCTCTCTTGAGAGAGCGTGTAGACGTTTTCGCCTGGTCCCCGAGGGATATGCCTGGCATCGACCTCGAGGTAATATCACACAAGTTGGAAGGCGACTCGACTTCCAAACCTCATGAAGCAGAAGAAGATGAATATGAGGGGCGAAAAGATGAAGGCCGCAGTCGAGGAAGTGGATCGACTTCTAGAGACGGGCTTCATTCGAGAGGTCAAATATCCCGAGTGGCTCTCGAATGTCGTGATGGTGAAGAAGGGGAACGACAAATAGAGAATGTGTGCCGAATTCACCGATCTCAATAAAGCCTATCCAAAGGATAGCTACCCATGCCCTAGATCGGCCATCTGGTCGACAGCGTCTCGGGCTATGAGCTCCTTAGCTTCATAGACGCGTTCTTAGGCTACAACCAGATCCAAATGGCACCGAAAGACGAAGAAAAGACTTCTTTCATCACCCATCGAGGTATTTTATGTTATACAAAAATGCCATTTGGTTTGAAGAATGCAAGGGCTACGTACCAACGTATGATGAACGGAGCCTTCGAGGGTCAAATCGGGCGGAACCTGGAAGTCTACGTTGATGACATGTTGGTCAAGTCGAAGAAGCCAGCAGATCACATTGCAGATCTCCGAGAGGCATTTGCATAGATCCGACGATACAACCTTCGGCTAAACCCTACCAAGTGTACATTTGGAGTTCGATCGGGAAAATTCCTCGGTTTCATGTGGACGAACCGAGGGATCGAGGCTAACCCCGACAAGATTGCGACGATCGTGGCGATGAAGGAGTACACAACCATCAGAGAACTCCAGAGACTGAACGGGAGAATAGCCGCTCTGGGCTGGTTCTTATTTAATTCAGACGAGAGATTGTTGACCTTATCCAAGGCATTGAGAAAGGCGATAGCATCCACTACGAACGGCAAGAATGCCATCGAATGGGACGCAGATTGCAAGAGGGCTTTCTCCGAGCTAAAAGAGTATCTCTGCAGTCCGCCGCTCCTGACCAAACCAGATAAGGATGACCAACTCATCATTTATTTGGCCACTACCATGGAGGCCGTAAGCTCGACACTCGTCAAGGAGGACTCGGGAGTGCAACGACATATTTACTACGTCAGCCAAGTCCTCCGAGGTGCAGAAGTAAATTACTCAAGAATAGAGAAGATGGCATTCGTACTGATCCAATCTGCGAGGAGGTTACGACCATACTTCCAAGCGCATACCATCTTGGTCCTCACCGATACTTCCTTAGAGCAGACCCTGAAGAGGCTGGATCGTTTGGAGAGAACGACGAAGTGGGGAGTCGGGCTGAGCGAATTCGACATCCAGTTTAACCAATAACCACCATCAAAGGGCAATCTCTCGTAGACTTCATCATCGAACTCATTTACGACGACAACCCACCAGAAGAGGTACATGTTACTAACATATAACCCGATTCTATCTCTTCACCCTCGATAGGTCTCAATTCATCAACCGATACAATTGAAGACGAGGGGACGTGGATCTTACAAGTGGATGATTCGGTCACTCAAATCGGAAGCGGGACCAGAATAATTATCCAAACATCAGCGGGTAACATATTCGAATATGCCATTCGCTTTGGTTTCCAAACCACAAATAATGGAGCGGAGTATAAAGCTACCTTCAACGGGCTCCGTTTGGCCAAAGCCTTGGGAGAGAAGGTGGTCCAACTACTCAGTGATTCCAATCTCGTCGTCCACCAATTGTACGGAGGTTTCGAGGCCCACGAGGACACAATGTAGAACTACATGCAAGTTGCTAAATCGGAGCTCGTCAAGTTCAGACGAGTAGAGATCCACCATATACCAAGGTCAAAGAATCACCGGCCCGACGCCCTTTTGAAGCTCGTGTCATCCTCCCCGTAAAACTCGGTCGAACGGTGTATATGCAACATCTACCACACCCCAACGTGCTGGAACAGGAACTGCTGAGCATCAACCAAGGGGTCACTTGGATGGATCTCATAATCCGTTACCTAAACACGTGGGAGAAGCCTGTAAAGGCGCAAAAGCTAGAACAAAAGGCCTACCAGTTCATTTTGCTAGACGATTCATTGTACAAAAGACGGTGGACCAGATATGGCGTCTTTCCCTACCTCAAATGCTTAGCCCCGCAGAAAGCGCTCTATGTGATCCAGGAGATCCACGCGGGCGATTGTAGAAACCATTGCGGAGGAAAAGCAATAGCCTTGACGGCCATAAGGCAGGGTTACTTCTGGCCGACCATGTTCAAGGATGAAATCGAGTATGTGCAGAAGTGTCCGACTTGCCAGAAGTTCTCAAGGATCAGCTCAGCCCCTCCAACTAATCTGATCCCCATCGTCAGTCTAATACCCTTCACCAAATGGTGATTGGACACCCTCGGTCCATTCAAGCAAGCAAGCAGACAACGGAAATTCCTGATAATGGTAATCGACTACTTCACTAAATAGATCGAGGCAGTGCCCATGTCCCAAATCACCTGGAAGGAAGTCAGAAGCTTCGTCTGGAAATCCATTGTCTGTCGGTTTGGCATCCCTCAGTTTGTGACAGACAACGAGACGCAGTTCGACAGCGCTGGCTTCAGGGACTTCTGCTCCGAGTTGAAGATCAAGCTGCATTTCACCTCTGTCGCCCATCCCCAATCCAATGGACTGGCAGAGGCTGCTAACAAATGCATCCTCGGGCCTATGCGGAAGAGGATAGCCGGGCTCGAGAGAACATGGCCAGCAGAAATTCTCGGCATATTGTGGTCATACAGAACAACCCACAAAACTTCAACAGGTGAAACTCATTCATGTTTGCTTATGGTTGCGAGACTGTCGTCCTAATGGAAGTCAACGAGCGACCACTTCACCTCCAATACTACAACGAGGAGGGAAACTCGAAGGGACTCGAGCTCAACCTACAGTTGGTCGAGGAAGTTCGCGACCGAGCCTTGACGACCCTCATTGAACAAAAGGGACGCATCAAGCGGAGTTCACACTTGGCCAAAATACAAGGAGAGTTCACACAAGGAAGCATCAAGCTCCCACATTCCTCTTTTTGTCGTGAGCTTTCACTAAAGTTCTCTTGATGGACATTCAAACCCCTTAATCCTTATTTATGGGGTACTTGCAGATGAAGAAAAACACAAACACAACACAAGTTTATCCAAGGACAAATGAGGAGTAAAAAGAGAAGAAAGACGGGATCCAATGCATAATTCAGAAAGGAGACACTCAAGCACAGTCTCAAGTTCAGCGTCAACCACTTCGTATCAGCACAACATGGATATTATGAGAATTTTCAAGCTCTTATTATTTTAGAAATTTCTATATATTTGTGTTGATATTGTAATTTTTTACCATTGGGTGATTGTGCGGATTACTAGGGATAGTAATTCGTGGTTGGAATTATTTGTAAAATCAATTTAGCCTAGTAGCGGTAAACCATCATATTATTAAGAAGTTTGTAGAATCAATAGTGGTGGGAAGTCGATCTTACGGGTTGTAAGAGGTTTGCTTCTTGATTCTAGCAAATAATTCTTGTTGCAGGAATAGGCGAGAGAGCCGAACCTGGACAAATCTTGTATTCTTTACTTTCTGTAATTACACCCGTGAGTTACTGTGATATATGATAGATTAGAATTAAGCACCATAGTAAATATTTATTTATCGTAGTAAAAATAATTTACCGACAGTAAAATTTTAAAAAGAATATTCACCCCCCATGTTTATTGCGATCCTACAATCCTATATATGGTTAAGGAGGATTTGTATGGATGTGAGGATCCCTACATCATCTTTATATACACCACCATTATTTATACGGTAACAAAGAAACCCGTTAGGATATGTATACCTTTAAGATATTCGTTGTAATTGATATATCTCAATCAAAATATATGATATTTGGTAATCTTTATCTATGTGATATATTAATATGTGATTGAATGGACAAAGTTAGTGACTTCTGTAAGAAGAATATGAATATGATGAGATCATGGTAATCAGACCTAATCAATCCGCGTAAGTATAATCTAAAATATCCATGTTCGGAAAAATATCAAGATGTGTCAGTGATACTACGGATCGAACAATGTGTATTTATCTTACCATTTAAATGATAGTCACTAGTCTCATAGCTGATGTGAAAATATTGTGAGACAATGCACATGTACTCATTAAAGAACAACTCGTCGAGAAGCTTCTATGTGGTAAACAAACACTCCATGTCAACAGAACATTTCAAGTGACAGTTGGTGCATGTTAGTTTTTAGACTTAAGATGCGCTACAGAATCTAGCATGCGGTAAGACTATATTTTGGTTTTTACTAATCAATGTGATGCGGTCGTTGCTAGGTACTCGTTGGATCGGTGTTGTTATGTTTGGGTTAGCCACGTCTGCTGAGGTTTCAGGATTATCATGGAGTTGACTCTGCACCATGGCATGTCTTCGCGTGGACACAAATATGGAGTTAGTCGAACCTTCCATCAATCGTTGTGTTCCTTTCTTATAAGGAGTCACAACATGTGGCTTCTAGGAATCAAACTCAACTTTAAGTGTATTCAATCCTCAAATCCCTAAAGACAAATTGGTCACGAATAAACCCGCTTTTGTTCAAAGGACATAGACACAAAACATAAGCATGTGGATGTCAAGATGACTCCTAACCTAATTCAATCTATCACGCAATTTAATACGTAAGCAGTGTATGTAGATGGATATGTTGAAGATGGCTTAACATTACTTATAAGGGGAATTGAGAGCAAATTTGTAATTGTACCTGAAAAACTCTGACAGGTCGTGCTCTATCAGCCACATTGTTGTGCTACTTGTCAAGCTGCCTACGCTTTGATCCACAGCAGAAAGGCAAATACTTGAGGAGATTTGTCATACCCAAAGGAGACTTACTAATACTTACAAATGCTTATCAATCTCATTGGATATGCAGTGGAGTGATCGATTGCTAAAGTTTCTCTACACCGGTTGTTGTATATGATCACATGATACTTGTTCTCGCAACCTAAATCTCTCTTTCGATGCACTCTTATGTGGAAGATGAAGGCCGTTTGGTGGTAGTTATTCTCTACAAAAAAAATTCATCATTCTCTTAAGAGAGAAGCCTATTTATAGACTTCACACTTGTTGGGAATTCAAATTCAGATCTTAACTACTTTTTGTAGTTATATCAACAACCCATATTTGTATCATTTCCTAAGTCTCATACTTAATTATTTCATTAATATGTGTATTTGCTAAGTTATCACTCACCTACAAGTGAAATAACTTGATCATTAGCCATCATATACCTACAACACTAAAGTCAGTAATTATGTAGTTCTAGTAAATGATAAACAATTATTAGATAATATAGTAGAGTTGCCCAATTAATTCATTTATTATTGTTGTTGTTCATGTAACTTCCAACGTTCTGATAAAGATTGCCTTGATATATAAATTTAAGCATTAGTTAGATGGGTTTTAGGTTGAGCAATTCTACATCAATACTCAATCGCTCCCATCCCTTCTCCATTCTTCAACAGAGAGACGTGGGTGGAGATCATCCCTTCGTTGCCATCCAAGTGCCAGGCCACCAGTAGATACCGGAGGGAAAAAGCTTAGAGTTCTTGAAATCAGACATAAAACCAACGAAGATGTCTAGGGTTTAGTGTTTTTTATGTGAAGCAGAAGACAGCAGAAGATGCCCGGTGCCTCGTATCCAATTGTGGACGTCTCACCCAGCACTCAGAAAGTGAAAGGAACCCCGACTTTCTTTCCTTGCAAGTCCAACAAATTGACATTTTCCTCTCCTCTCCAAATATTTTGGCCCAGCGCCCATCAATCCGGAATTGATCAGAAAATACGAATTCCAACGCTTAACTTATCAGCGTACGACCACTAATTTTTTGACAATTGCTCCCTGCACCTCAACAATTGAGGTGCAGGTACGGGTTGTTTCTTAAAATAGCAAATTTCATATCACATTCTTTCCCATCATGCTTCTTTTCATCCTAAAAAAACATTTTTTGGCACTAATTCATATCTGCACCTCAATTGTTGAGGTGCAGATAGCAGTTCACTATTTTTTACTCTTAATTTATAAATTGATTGATTATTAATATGACAGTTGGATCGTTTGGTATACTGCATTCAATAATTAATTAGTTTGGTGGCCGCTGGTTCAGTGAACCGGTCTGGCTTAATTGCGTACAGCTGTTGCCCTTCTTTTCTTTGTACTATTATCATGTGAAGCGGTCCCGCCTTCCACCACAAGATTTTTGTTCCTCTTTTTAAAAAGTCCAGATGCAACTTGCCTTTTCTTTCCTTCACCTTCATCTTTGAATCATTCTTCTACTTTTCTTTAATGTTTATTATCATTTTAGTAATAAAATTAAAATTAATATTACTTTATTTCTAGTTGGGTCCCATTTCTTCTCCATTGTCCAAAGTTCTGTCAAAAAGTTCAAGTCTCGTGCCACGCCATTGAATATGCTCAGTTTTCCTAAAATTCCTGCAAATAAACGAGTTAATAAAAATACAAAAAGATATAAATAACAAATATTAAAAAAATCAGTGATATACGAAACGTACTACCTCGACGGAAAGAACAATACGTATACCACACATACGACGGGATCCAGACAACGGACGGAAGGACGACGCACCGGACGACGGTAACGGAGAATTACAACGGAGCGGCCACGGTGAGAATCACATCCAGGAGCTGCAATCACGACGAACAATACGTCACAATTGGACTCAGATCACGGCAGCACTTGTGTGCCAATTAATTCCGTTGTGTTGAATTAGCCGATTAATTAGTGTTAGAATTGATCCTGCGTGCAGTCCAGTCCAGTCCGGTCATCAGCAATACTCAGTAGCCAAAAAAGCATATGTACAAATGGACGGTTCTCAAATCTCCGCCCAATACTGCTGTCCCCATACAAAAAGGGAAACAAAAAAGAAAAACGGAAATAATCTTTCTTCCACGCCGTTCAAAGGGTTCTCTTCTTCAGATCTTGCCACCGTTTGTAATGATCGAGATCAAGAGAGCAGGTTTTAAAAGGTACCGGTAGTAGATCTATAAACATTTTTTTTTAATTTTCGCTTTTTTGGTGATTTTTAACGAACCTGCTTTGAGATCTGTAGATCACGAAAAGAGATCAGAGGTCATCGGCCTTGGACATGATCGAGAGCCTGCTCGGCCTCGGCTGGAACCCCGCCCGTCGCCTCTGCTGGTGAGAGCTCGGCCTGATCAACGCCGCCAGCGCCCTCTTAACGAGATCTCCTTCCACTGTCCCGATCCTCACCAAAGAATTCGTCATCGCTGACCTCCTCGCGTTCAAACGGCTGCTCGTCGCTTGCTGATGATGATGGCTCTGGTTGCCGAACCCCTTGTGGAGGCTGCAACGGAACGATCCAGGATGGTTCGTCGGCGAGCACATGCAGGTCTTCCGGTGGGAATTTGTGGAGGAGATTGGCTTCTTGGCGGGAACGAAGGAGATCGAGCGGCCGGGAGAGGTGGGGCGATTGTCGATAGAGAATCGGACGGAGGCGGATGGGGCGGTGGAGGATCCGGCGAAGTGCACACGTGTCGGCGACGTCGACCGGTGTTGGAAGAAGGATGACGTGAAGGAAGATGAAGAGGATGCAAAATAGGGGGAGGCGGCGGACGAGACAGCGCCGCCACCGGCGGGGAATCGGCCGGAGGGAGAGAGGGAGCGGCTGAAGGAGGAGTAGTTGTGGAGTACTGGGCCACTACTAGATCTTGATTTTGACGATGACATTTTAAAGTCTTTTTTCACCTAATTTTTCAAAGAGAGTGGAATGGGATTGGAGAGAAAAAGAAGAGAAAGGTGTTTTCGGGTGCTAAATTGGCAAACAGAGCTTAGATCGGCCGTGCTATTTATAGGATGGCCATGAGGTTTCCGATTGTAATTAAGTTGAAGTTTCGTGGTTGAATGTTAAACAAAAGACCGGCCGTTTATTTAGGTTTCTCATTTTGAACCCGCGGCTCCCCCGAGAAAATTGCACGCACATTAATTAACCGACACCCATCGTTTCGAACGGGGGCTAACAGCGTGTACTGGAATGGGTGTCACGCAATATTGGTGTTTTTTTATTAATTCGATGGGTTCAGAGCGGGCGGCCGTTTGCGATGGAATCTTTGAATTTCAGAAACCCGCCACGTATCGTGAATCTATACAATCATCCATGCATGTTTCTTTAATTACGGAGATTGCCAGTGCCATTTTTTCGGGGAAATTTACGAGTTGCCATTTTGGTGACGGTAATAGCCCTGGTGATCGGATGCATAGACATTGGCCAGGCTGTCCTTGTATTATTTGGAGATCATGATAATTAAAACTGGTCCGCGGGAGCAGCAAAACGGGAAGCCCGTGGTTTACGCTTTCGGGACGTCACGAGTGGGGTCACCGTCGGTAACTTTCTTGGGCGACAAGAAGGCCGATGGCGGTTCTCTGGATGAGATTATTGGCAGCATATACAGCTTGTAGTTTTTATTTTTCGCTTTCTAATAATTTATTTTTAAATAATTTGCACATACACATCTAAAAATTACAAATAAATTGCTTCTTAACGAAGAAGGCATAAATTGATAAACTAATTAAATTAAGGATTTAATGTAGAAAAGCTGACATCTGATCCAAGTGACAAGACACAAAAAAGATGGGAAGTACAAGCCTCATATGAGCTTGTACTCGCTGGGTCCCATCTTTTTGTGTCTTGCACCTAAACCTGATCCATTGAATCAGACGCTATCTGCTCTACATTAATCCCTTAAATTAAGTTGATTTCATTGTCAAGACGGGGTTCCTCCCACATGGGCTTCAAAACATTGAAATATTCTTCTTGGTCTATGTCTGCACTGCATCATACCTTCCTCGGCCAATCCCTCGCCGAATTGCCAGCTTGACCTTCCAAACTTCCAAAAGCCCCAACTTTCATTCAAAAGGAATTGTGTGGCTTCAATGGCCCCAAATCACAAAGAGATACGAAACCCTTTGATTTGGCCAACCCCAATGGAAATAAGACGTCAATATTTTAAGCAATCATTGTTGCTCGTTGCTGTAAAGGAGATGGGATTACACAGAAAGAAAGAAAAGCAAATCACATTGTTAATTCATGCGTTGCCCAAGAAACTATTTTAGTTGTACACTAAAAAATCAACAGAAGCCAATACTCAATGCCCCACTTTGGTTGTCCTTTAGTGCCCTAATATCTTTTTCCTCTCCCTTTTTTTGGTTGGGTATGAATTTGTTGCCTACACGCTTGACTCAAATTCTTCCTTCAACGTCCTAGTTATTTGCATGATGTTAGTTAAGGTGACTGAATGTACTCATTTTTTTATTGTTTTTAGTTAACAAGATCCATATAGAGTAATGCTACTGTGAGAGGGTGCGAAGAAACCTTTAAAGTGAGAAAACCCAATCGATAACACCAATTAATGATCGGAACCGTTCATCTTGAAATACATTCTGACAGATATATAACCTAAAAAATTTAGAGATTTTAAACCCCAAAATCCTATGGATCAAACGGTTCTAATTTTGTTATATTTGCAGGCAGCTTGTAAGCCGTCCATCTTGTGAACACTTGATGAATCTGATAGAAATCTCCAAATAACAAACAATTTTATACATAAAGATCAATTGATAGATATAATAAGATGAACGATTCTGATTATTGATTTAGAAAATAGATTTGGCTAGCTAATGATATAAATATCCCTTCTCACCTTCTCATTTTAGCATCCCCACACACAGTTATACATACATACATACATACATGTATAAAAATGAGAGATGTGAGGGATGTTTTGATGACTTTGACAAACCCAGTTGGTAGGGTTTGTCATATGCGATGGATGGAGGGTTGTGGGTGCAATTTGGGGTGTGGGTGTGGAGACCCAAAACAAAAGCCTCCTGTTTTCTCTTAATTTCATTTTTGTCATCCCTTTTCCTAGAACCAAAGAAGCCCGTCCCTCTCTACATATTTACAACTATGTCATTGCCCTTTTTGCACTTTGCCCTTCTTTTTTGCTCTTAGGCCCCCTGCTTTTTGCATTTTCTCATTTTCACCCATGCTTTCCACATTTTATCCCCTTTTTGTAGTTTGCGCCCGAGGGATGACTGTCTCCATTTGGACATAGTGCACGGGCAATGACTGTGTCTGTGCCCTCCGGACACGGGTTATTTTTAATCTATTACAAATGAGGGATGTTATTCCTAACTAGGACAAACCTAGTTGATAGTGGTTACCTTATGTGACGGGTGGAGGGCTGTGCCATCTCATCCCCCCAAATCGGGGGTGAGGGTGTAATGTGCAATTTAGGGTGTTGGTGTGGAGAACCAAAAAGCCCCCCATTTTTCCTTAATTTCATTCATGACATCCCTTTTTCATGATATCAAAGAAGCCCTCACTCTCTACACTATTTACAGCTTAACCATTACCCTTTTTGCACGGTCTCCCCGTGTGTTTTGCTCTTAGACCCCTGTTTTTTGCATTTTCTCTTTTTCGCCCTGTGCTTTTCACATTTTACGCCCTCTTTTGCACTCTGCGCCTGTGTAATTGATGTCTCTGTTTGCACTTTGTACCGGGTGATGGCTGTCTCCGTTTGCACTTTGCACCCGGACGATAACTGTCTCTGTGCTCTCCGTGAACAGACATTTTTCCTCAATTCACAGACCACTTAATTTCTATAAAATTACCAATTATACCTTTTTAAAAGCCCCAAAATACCTTTTATTCTACTCATTTCACATGCCACTCAACCACAAAATTGCTCAGTTCACAGACCACTTAATGTCTCTTCTTCTTCTTTTCTTCTCTTTCTATCTTTCTATCTCAATTCACATTTCTAATAAACTAGACCTCAGTACATGCACACAATTAACCAACATGATCAATTAGCCAACTAATAGGAGCAATTAGCCAAAATAACATGTTAACGAAACTATTGCCCCTTCCCTAGCTCACTCGCCCCCTTTACCCAGCCCCCTACCCGGCTCTCTAACTCCTCATCGACTGCCCCCTCCACCGCTCACATGCCCCTACCTCCCTCCTAGCCCCTCAACTGTACCAACATCATACCGACAGCCCCCTCCACCCCTCCCCAACCCCCTCACTTGACCCGTCCCCCTCCCCAGCCGCCCTCGCACTCTGTCGCAGCCCCCTCCCCCTCTCCCTCGCCACAGCACCCCTCCTCCCCAGCCCCCTCCGCCCTCCTCCCCAGCCCCATCTCCATCCTCCCCAACCCCCTCCCCTCCTCCACAGTCAGTGTAATGAGCAATTAGATCTGTGTAATAAGCAATTAGTTCTATGTTTTAAAAGATAATTAGTTTATAATTAAGGTTTATGTACTCATACTGAGGAGGTGATTAGCTAAGAATGTTTTGGGAAACCCGGCCTGTGAATTGAGCAAAAATTTTGTTTTTAAGAAAACAATTTGGTCAATGCACGGAGTAAAAATTTAAGCGAGAAATAAAGCACGTCTTCATAGCAACTCCAATGTCCAAAACCGTTAATTTTGAATATATTTACACGTTTATTCAACAAATCAATTTGACTACTTATTCTAGTCACAAATACACGGTGGGAGTTGCTATACACACAAACCTAATTGCTGAAAATAAAGACCGTTTATTTACAAGTTTACAATTCAAAATTTACATATTTGCAAGTTAAATTTTTTTCTCATTTTGTTCTCCACTTCTCATCCACCTTCCTCATCATCCTTTTTCTTCTCTGTCTCCGCCACTACACCCACTGTAGCCCCCTTTGTCTCACCACCCGTCACTCCTGTGGTAACGACGTCAGTGTCGGAAGAGTTGAGAGGAGGAATGAAGGAAGAGTGTGGATGAGAATGAGGATGGGGAGGGAATGTGATGAGGACAGGCCCGGTTTTACCACAAGGCCACTAAGGCGGCTGCTTTAGGCCTCTTATTTTGGAAGGCCTCCATTTTCCATTTCTTCATCAGCCCAACAACAGCCTGGTTAGTTCTTATTTCCCAGCCCAATTCTCTGTCTCTCCCCCCTTCTTATTTCCCGCATGTAGCAGCCCACAACCACACTCAAGGCAATTTAGGAAGAAAAAGGAAAACCTAGGTCCCTAGCCCACTGCAATCGCCAATCGATGCCGTTTTCCCTCCCTCCCTCTCTCACACGGACTCTCTCTCGTAACCTGACATCGGCTGTCTTTTTGGGGTTTTGAATCTTCATTCTGCGGGAATCGGTGCCGGCATCACCATGCGGGATACCTGATTCACCTCCCGCTCTGCAATCTCCATAACGGCAGTGTCTGGGCTCAGAGCGCCTCTTTTCCTTGGGTTGGGTACGATCAATTCCTCTACTTCTTTTCGATCCAATTCGTTGATAATATTGGTCGATATCTCTTTAGCCGGCATGCCGTTGGAACTACTGAGTTTATTTGTTTGATGTTTGTATTTTTTTGAAGGTTTTGATGCGGTTTTTAGCTGGCTTAGGGTTGGGATTGATGCTAAATATAGTGGGTTATGCACACTTTCTGGATGTTGAAATTGTTGTAACATGAAAAAGGTTTCTCTGGAAGACGTAAACCTAGTACTGAGTAATAAATTACAATGACTTGTGAAGTTTTTTTAATTAGTTTATATTCTGCATTGCATCTCCTTCATCAACACACTATTTTTTTTGGATTCCACACGAGTCTTAAGCAGCTGCGATACTATCCTTAAGTTCTGGTGTAAGACATGCAAAAGGGGCAAAAAAAAATTTTAGTCAGTTATCTTGCAATCCTACTCATCCTAAAATTAATCAGTGAGTACTCCCGTTTACAGTAGTTTTATCTTTATTTGATCATTACAAATTTGTCTTTTAAGCAACGAAATTTCGAGTTGTTGGATGTGATTGGGTTTTTGGCGATGGTGGGAGGATGATTTTTGGGTCTTTTAGGAGAATTTCTTAATGACTTGGTTTAATACTTAAGCCCGTACATTTTGTTTCGCTTTAGACCTCATTTATGCTTGAACCGGCCCTGGATGAGAAAGGGCAGAGGTCGGCAAAAGCGGCACATGAAGCGGTGGGGATACATCGACTGGTGGTGGCAATGGAAGCGGGGAGGAAGCGGGGGAGGGGCAATTTGGAGATATGTGGTGTGCGTAAAGGCCAAAAACTGATTTTAAATATATTTGGAGATAAATGTAAGGGCCTGTTCTTTTGTGTTTAAATGGTTGTGAAAATGGGAGATTCCACTATTTCTCACACTTTTCACTCATTCTCACCCTCACTTTCACTCGTCCTGTTCTTTTGTGTTGGCTTCTTTGACTGTAAAAGTTGCTGACGTGGCCACAAAACACACACAATAAAGTTGTATGGGACCCACAAAAAGTTCCAACATCTACCTTCACAACCCACTTCTACCAAAAAAAACACAATACTCCGAATTCACAACTTCAATCAACCCAAATTCAAACACAAAAGAACAGGCCCTAAAGTGAACTCTGTGCACATCAGTTAGACGTGTTCATAGAATTTACCCATAAACGGACCTCCCACTAGAAACAATGGCAGTGTTCCTGGTGGTTACCATGTTGGTCCTATGTGTTGCCCACTGACGACAAAGGCCCTTTATGTCCCGTGAATCTAACAGGTAACGCTACGCATCACGAGCCACGCATGACACCTGTCTCCTCATGGTTGGTGCCTCCTCATGTGAGAACAGGGAACAGCAACCGACACCAGCCAGTTTAATTCCACGAGAACATTTCATGGTCCTTTTATCCACACGTGTAAGCTAAGCATTTGGAGTTTAGTCGCTAGCATCGGATATAAAAACAGCGGATCGTCCCGAGTGAGGGAGCGGATGAATGCCGATGCTGAGCTTATCTAAATTTGGTGCTCATTTATTGAGTTTTTCCAACTTATCCAATTTGGACATGTTGTCGAGTTTTTTTTTAAGGAAAAGATTTCGAGACCAACCACATGATGTGAGGACTCCTAGATTTTCATCTGAAGATGTAATTAGGCTCTTATGTACCGTTAATATGCGAAACTAATAAAACACTCCAGGGAAACTCGGCTATAGATGGCCTCAAAACGTATATTGTTGTGAGTTGAGGGAGGCCTTTGGCCTCCCTCCCCTCATCACTCTCCATTACTCCCCACTAAGTTAGTGGGGAGGCCCTTGGACTCCCAACTTAACATGAGAGTTTTATAAATATAGTACATGGCTATTTGCCATGTTTAATCCTCTTCTAACACGTTATCAGCACCTACGCTCTTATCTTTTTTGAGCTTCTCATCCAGTCTCCCCTCAAATTTAACCCCCTACGCGCTAAGGAATCTAATTGTTGCGGTGATCCGGCTTGCGGGGAACAGTTGCGGAGAACCGTTTCGGCGATCTTTTAGGCGTATCGGGAGTGAGATTTCGATCTACGGCTTTTTCTTATTACGGTCGTCCCTAGATCTTTGATCTAGAGGTAAATCTTATCGATCCAGTAGAAAATTACAAACAAATAATTTGATATGATTTTTCACAGCCTTTCTTTCGGCTTGTTTAAATCTACTATATCATGTTTAATACTGATTAAAATAATAAATAAAAAACCCCTGACAAACCCTTTGGCTCCCCCCGAAGGGGGGCCCTCTCTGTATAAGGCACGTTGATCTTCGCAGAGATGATTTTAAACGCAGAGATGATTTTGATTTTGAAATACATAAATGATTTTAATAGGCACATTATAATACATAATTTTGATTTTAAAGCATCTCTGTATTTTGAAGCATCTCTGTATTTCGGCATCTCTGGATTTTAACAGGGGCTCAGGTTCTTCAAATTAAAAGTATGATTAATTGCTTTTGGTATTACGTATCATGATTTATTAGCTTTTGGTTATATTTGAAGCTTCACCCAAGGCTCCTGGAACTTAGGCTTGTTTGGATGCCAAGATTTTAATGACCCCAGACCTTGTGAAACATTCAGAAATAATTAAGCTCTACATGAATGCATGTTTTAATTGGTTTGATTTTAACTTAGAATGGAAGCTCAGATTCGGAAACTTCATTGCCAAATGAGTCATTGACAGTTTCAGTGTTAATTTGGACATCATTTTGAATATGAGAGGATTGAGCTGCTTGATGCATTATGAACAACTTGATGCAAGGATCCCACATGCATAGTTATATTTAATATATGAATAAATGAATCACAGTAGGTGGGTTCAAAACACAGTAGCATTGGTACACAAGCCAACCTTCTTCTTTCATTTAAAGAGAGAACATCATCATGCTCCTGGTAATTGGATGAGTAAAAATAAGTAGCAAGAATGAAAAAATGAGTAGTTCAACGTATTGAAGGCAAAAACCATGCTAGTTTCCATAAAAGAACAACAAATTAAAACAATAAAGGAGTGGGCTTTGCCTACGCCATATGGGATGGATTGCTATAAGTTGATCTCTTGCGATTTTTGCTAACGTACAGACCCTAAGATGAGGGGACAAAATCTGTAAAATAAGGGGTTGAGGGGGGTTTGTCATTAATTAACCCTAAAATTTGTTTTTTGGGTTTGAGTTAAAATTGTTTTTGTTGTGAATGGGTATTTACTGGGTTGGTGAGTTATTGGGCCAACCCAAGTGGTTGGGCCCATACCCACTTGTATTCTCCCCTTTGGCTATAAATATAGACTTGAGGGCTCTCCCCTCAGTAGTTGATTCATAACACGTTATCAGCACGAGCCTCTAAATTTTTTCCTTTCCACAAATTTTTTCCGTTCGTTGCGAAGGCGAAGGCGAAGGCGAGACGGGAGATCCACGAGCGCGGTGCAAGGCTTCCTCCATCAAGGGTCGTCATCCGCGTAGGGCTTCGAGCAACCGTCGCTATATCCGGAGGACGGATATAGAGGTAAAAACTCTAAAAACAAAGTCTTTAATCATACGTATGATTACCCCTCTATCACGACCCGCTTCCCTAAAATGGAGGCGAGGCGTGAGAAGGTCCGCTCGAACGTGGAGCTGTGAAGCCTCACGCCCGATAAGCGTAAACTTAGTATAAGCAGGTCCATGTAATTGCAAACGAAACAACAACAATAATAATAATAATATGAGACGGATATAAAATACCAATCCCACAGTTGTCCACAAGGTATTCAACATCACAGAAAAGCCTCCAGGCTAAAAGAAAGAGTCTAAGGGCCCAGAACAAGGCCACACAAAAGCAACGACATAACAGAGTAAAGGTGCTACGCACCGACAACAAAACAACTGTCTAACAAAAGTAAAACACCACGAAGACACTAGGACTGGTCCCCAGTGTCCACGTACTCCCCGTCCAACACGGGCGCAAGCTCGGCGTCCGCAAACACCTCACCCTCAGCAAGCAACTCAGGCTCAAGGTCTAACATGCGTCACCCAAAAGAGAAAGGGGCACATGTCAGCAAGTCTAAAAAGACTTGGGGAAGGAAACTGAAAGTGACTAACAACCTAGCATTTAAATGTTAAACAATGGCATGGCAGTTGAATATGATGCAACAGTTTAAAAGAGTGACAAGCATGCACGATGTAGCAAAAGCTACCAATTCACTAATCACTTATCACTTATCACTTATCACTTAACACTTATCACTTATCACTTAACACTTAGTGCATAGAGAGTCCACTTGCTGGCCAGCTCGTGGCTCAGTCCATTTATCTCTATCACTATCAATCACTTAAACACTAGAGATTTCGCCTGCTGGCCGGAGTGGCGGATCAAGCCACTCGTGCTCAGGTGGCCGCTTATCTCTTACCCCACCCACATGTGTCGAGCGTTGTGGTTAGCAACCCATTATGCTCGCTTCTGGTCACGAGCCAAGAAAAGAAGTGTGTGTTTGGCATAGGGGTACACCTAGCCGGTATCCGAGCGTTGGGGTTAGCAACTACAGGGCTCGCTTCTGGAACACGAGCCAGGAAACATAGTATTGTAGCGTGTGCTACGCAGTCACGATAAATAATCACTATGCAATGCCATGAGCAGATAATTGCGTACCGTTAATGGAATTTAAACGTGACAGGCAAAATGCAATGACATGAACATATTCGCGTACCGTTAATTTAAAGTAAACGTGACATATGAGCATGATGGGGGTGACAGACCAAGCTTCGTTGTCAAGCTAGGTCAATGGCGTCTAAACGGCTATCCTTTCACCGTTTAGTCTCTTTTACGCTAAAGCATGGTAAATGGCCTAAGACATGGCCCAAATCAAGAGATGCAAGTTTCACTTGCCTATCACCGGGGATGACGGTTACGAAAGTTCGTTTCCGCGGATACTAGCCTACGGGGAATCGCTGTTATGGGGAACAATCATCAAAACACAAGTATTTTATTAGGGTTTCATAAAAATTACAATAGGATATGAAAACAACGGTAGATCGATTTCTTACCGAGAGGAGGCGGAAGAAACACTCCGGGGAACCCTAGGATCAGATCTGGAAGCAAATGGAGAAGTTTGGGGAAACTAGGGTTTTGGGGGATTTGGGGATTTTGATGGATTTGGTGAGATTTTGGGGAAGATGAGAGGTAGAAAGAGTGGATGGATGGTTTGGATGATGGATTTAGGGCTTGGAATGAAGGATTGAAGCTTGGAGGAAGATGGGGGCTCAAGGGGGAAGATTTTAGGGTTTTGGGTCGTGTTGAGGAAGAAGAAAACGTTTGGGTTGGGTTTAAATAGGTTGGGCTGGCGGCTGCCCAGAAATTAGGGTTTTAACACTGGTTAGTCGGTCAAAGAACAACCACTGACCGACTAGTTTGGCAACTAGTCGGTCGATCGACCAACGCAGACCGACTAAGTGTAAACAGTAACTCCTGAACGAAAATAGGATTTAGAGTTAGTCGGTCCATGAACAAGTACTGACCGACTAGTTTAGCAACTAGTCGGTCGATGAACGTTCTTAGACCGACTAAGAGTAAACAGTAACTCAACTAAAATTAAGATGATGTGTTAGTCGGTTAAAGAAGCATTGCTGACCGACTAGTTTGCAACCTAGTCGGTCAACCAACGTTCTTAGACCGACTAACGATAAACAGTAACTCCTGACAAATTTAGAAGGCTAACTAGTCGGTCCAAGAAGGATTGCCGACCGACTGGATCGTCATCTAGTCGGTCGGTGCCCCTTCTTATACCGGCTAATGAGTACAAAAGTTCCGATACGGAGCGCGGGGCCCCGGGATCGATTCCTAAGACTCCTAGGCTTGATCTAACAGTAAGATACGACCGTTATGAAGTCCGTCACGAATGACATACTTCGAAATCGACGATCCTAAGGAAGAAACGAGAAAATACAACGAACCGATCGAAAATGAAAGCTACGGAGACGGAAACCACACATGAGGAGAAAATCCACCAAAACATATATTATATTATAATAAATCCAGATACATGAAAAGCAGTCGTTACACCCTCCCCTAGATCTCACAAGATCGTCATGGGGATTCATCGTCGCCTTGAAAACGACGGATTTTTCTTCCCAAAAATCAAATTTTTTTTAGGGTTCTTTGGATTTTTTTTCAAAAACCCTAAAACCGACTTCCACCTGCTCCCGAATCTTCACCAGCTTCGGATCCTCAGCTTGGCCAGTCTTAATCCGATCCACGATCGTCGACTGTACATGCATGTACATCAACGAAGAAGCCTCTCCAGGAAGAACAATCTCCACACCAGACTCGCAAAAATCCTTCTGCAATCTCCACTGCGAGGTCAAAATCATCACCGCTGGAAGCCTACTCAAAGCATCTGGAACCACATTCACCTTGCCAGGGTGATACTGCAAATCAACCTCATAATCCGCCATAAGCTCCAACCATCGACGCTGTCGCATGTTGAGCTCCTTCTGAGTGAAAATATACTTCAAGCTTTTGTGATCGGTGAAAATCTTCACTTTCTCACTCAGCAGGAAGTGCCTCCAAATCTTAAGAGCAAACACAACGGCAGCCAACTCCAAATCATGCGTCGGGTAATTCTTCTCATGAACCTTAAGCTGACGAGACGCATACGCCACAACATGCCCGTGCTGATGCAACACACAACCGAGACCCTTGCCAGAAGCATCGCAAAAGATCTCAAATCCACCGCTGCGATCAGGCACAACAAGAATAGGGGCACTCGTCAACCTCTCCTTCAGAATACCAAAAGCACTCTCACAATCACCCGACCAAACAAAAGTAACATCCTTCCGCGTCAACCTGGTCATCGGCTCAGCAATACGGGAAAAGTCCTTAATGAATCGCCGATAGTAACCAGCAAGTCCAAGGAAACTCCGAATCTCAGACGCTGACGACGGAACAGGCCACTCCCTGATGGCCCTAATCTTCTCGGGATCCACTGAAATACCATCTCCAGTCACCACATGCCCCAGAAAAGCAACTCGATCCAGCCAAAACTCGCACTTCGAAAACTTAGCATACAAACGATGCTTCCTCAAGATTTCCAATACCGTCCTCAAGTGCGATGCATGCTCTTCCTCCGACTTCGAATAGATCAGAATGTCGTTAATAAAGATAACGACAAACTTATCCAAAAAGTCGTAGAAAACCAGGTTCATCAGATTCATGAAAACTGCGGGCGCGTTAGTTACACCAAAAGGCATAACCATAAACTCATAGTGTCCATACTTCGTCCTGAACGCTGTCTTCGGAACATCATCCTTCTTCACCTTCAACTGATGGTAACCACTTCTCAAATCCAATTTAGAAAACACCCTCAAACCTCCAAGCTGATCAAAAATATTATCGATGCGAGGCAACGGGTATTTATTCTTAATGGTCACCGCATTCAACTCCCGATAGTCCACGCACATGCGACGCGAACCATCCTTCTTCTTAACCAGCAACACCGGTGCTCCCCACGGAGACACGCTAGGATTAATATAACCCTTCTGCAACAGCTCATCCAACTGCTTCCGCAACTCTTCCAATTCTGCAGGTGCCATACGATACAGTGCCTTCGAAATCGGCTGCGCACCTGGAACAAGATCGATAGAAAATTCCAGAGCTCGATCAGGCGGCAAACCAGACATCTCCTCGGGGAAGACGTCACCAAAATCACGCACCACAGCTGGCCACTCCAGCTCCATCCGCATAGCCACAGCCTCCACACACCTGGCCCGAAACCTGACAGGACCAAGCGAACTGCTACCACGGCTGAACTCAAATACTGGATGTCCGGGAATCTCGAACACCACCTTCTTCCTCCTGCAGTCGATCGTAGCATAGAAGCTCGCAAGCCAATCCATCCCAAAGACCGCATCGTAGTTGGTGATGTTGTGGATAATGAAATCAGCATAAAGCTCATGTCCACAAACCACCACAGAGCAAGAACTGCATCCACGATGCACCGTGACTACTCCATTCCCTGTAACGATGTTCCAACTCTTAGAGAGAGGGGACGTCGACAAGGAATGCTTCTCCACGAAGCTCTGGGCCAAAATGCACATCGACGCACCTGAGTCAAAGAGGACTCGGGCAGGGAACGTGCAAACCAAAACCACACCTAATAAACAGTCTAATCAATCAAATCTTATTCTAGCAACATTCATACACAAGCATCCAACATAATTTTAACAATCAACTAATTAGGGAAGGAACAACTAGATTGGAAGTTACCTGCAACGACCTCATCCATGGCCAAAACCTCCTCCTCGGTCATCAGAAATGCCTGCCTCCTTGGCGGAGCAGCCTGCTGAAAAGCCTGCCTCTGCGGAACGAGGGGCACCCCACGACCAGCGGGCACCGGGGCTCTCTACTGCAACGGCGGGGCAGCAATAGGTGTCCTCCAAGGCTGCTTCAACCTCGGGCACTCCCTGATAACATGGGCGGGATCTCCACAGATAATACATTGCCCGAAGAACTTCCTACACGATTCCTTGATATGGCCCTCCTTGCCACAGAAATGGCAAGTCCTCCGAACAGGCCCTCCTGGCCTCTTAAACTGAACAGGCGGGTTCGGCCTGAATCCAGACCTAACCACAGCTCTCGCCTGTTCCAAAGGCCTCTTCCCAGCACCAACTGTAACGGCCTGTATTTTTCCAATACTTTCAAATTAAGTATTTAAAGAAAATTCAATTTTAATTGTATTTTATAATGGTTTGTTAGGAGTCTTAAACTGATTTCAAAAATTTCCTATAAAAATATTTTGGAGTACCAGACTAGTTGTGGAGTATTTTGGTAAAATCGGATTTCGTCAAATACCTCTGAAAGATCTGATAAAAAATTCGTTTCCAGATATTGCAGTTTTGGGTCAATGAATTTATTTTCTATTTAAACGTCTTCAAAACGTTTTCAAACTTCTGTAGTAGCATCCTATGATCATTTGGGGCTTCCCACATTAATTTCGCAATTTTCTGATATCATTTCAATAGAGAACCCGCAAACCCGCTTTCTAAACGTTTTGGCCAAAAACTAGTATCCCCGTAGTCCAAACCCTGGAACGGTCATCGTATTCGTCATCCTCGCGACGATACGATCCTGTGGGTATGTTTTCGTAATTTTTCGGACACGTTTACTAGTAGGGGCATTTTCGTAATTTTCGTTTTGTATTTTGCTAATTGGGTTTTACCTATCCTTAATCACCTTAATCTTAATTAATTAAATCACCCTAACCTAATTACCCCACCTAAACCAGCCCGTATCTAACCCTCATCTCTCTCAGCTAACCCTAAAACCCCAACTACCCTATTTTCTTAAACACTATATAATCTCCCCCCCCCTCTATTCCAAATGCAAACACACAGACCCTCTCTCTATCTCTCTCCCTCTATCTTTCTTATTTTTCATTCGAAACCCAGGCTGTTAACGTCGCCCGCCCTCGTTCTCTCTCTTTCTCCCGCTCTCTCATCCTCTCTCCCGCCCCCACGGCTGTCACCGTCGATCGTCGCCACCGGACCGCCATGCCTCGCTGTCGACCTCGCCCAGCGCCACCGAAAGCCCGTAGCAGCGCCCCCACTCCGACACAGCCTCGGTGAAGCACGCTCGAGCTCCGGCGAACCCCCGATCGCCGTTCGACTCGCTGCAGCCCCCAGCTCCGTCGACGCCACCCTCGTCGACGCCGCCATCGCCCTCACCCGCCATTGCCCCCGCCTCCTCGGAGCTCCGCCCCATACACCGCCTTCGTTTCGAAGCGCTGCTCTCCCGCTCCGCCCTCGCCGCTGCTTCGAGGACGTCGCCGCCGCCTGCGATGCTCCGCCCCGCCTCCCAGCGCCGCCTCCGCCCCCGCCTGTGCCGCCTCACCGTCGCCGCCGTCAACGCGACACCCCCGAAGCCCCCTCTCGTTGCAACGACGACGTCGCTGCGTAAGTAATTCGAAATGGCAAACTTGTAAATATAGTAAACATTTCGTATTTTCGTATTATTTTCGTATTTTTAATTAATTAATAAATAGGTTTATTGGTTTTAAATTGATAAGTAATTATATAGAGCCTAGAAAAATGTGAGACTAGCTCTAGAAAATCAGAAATAACATTCTGGACCCAATGGCGCTAGTTTTATCTCAATCCGACGCTTAGTTTTTCCAGAATTAATTTTTAAGCCTATAAGTTAAATCCGTTATTTTCGTTCAAAAATCCATATCTTCTTATTTTTACGTAAACTAATACTTGAGAAAAATATATGCTAAAGTACTCTTCGAGACAGTCATTTTGACACCTCATTTGCAACATTCCGATGTAGATTGCATCCAGAATAAATTCCTGAATAAATACGTCACTAATTGAAAAATAGATTTTAAATTGTTTTTAAGCTTTTAAAAATCCTAAAAATTACTATAAGCCTCAGAAAAATATCCCTCTTGCAGTAAAACTATTTTTATCATATATAGGCTATATAAAAATTTAGAACGCTTTTCGACAACGTTTCAACTAGTTTTGAAAATCAAAACGATCGAGTTTAATAAATAGAAAATAGGGTGCGCTTTAACCAAGTGTTTCTTGTGTTTGCAGGTACCAATCTTCGTGCACCAGCTCTTCCAGCTCCAACCTCGTCTTGCCACGACGAGCTCGAATATTGTAAGTCACGACATATTCTAACTTTAGAAAACTTGTCTACTGTGCTTGCATGAACTTGTGACACTTCACCACTTATAGCCTCGAACGGCTATTTGAGCTTGAACCAAACTAGAGAACTAAAATGAAAGTAATCTACCAAAGATTACTTTGCAATTTTCAACTTGGGTGGTTGTAGCTCACAACTACCAACTTGGGTAAATTGTGTGCTAAGCCACACTACCACGTGCTCAAAGCACGGAAGTAACAGCTTTTGGTGTTGGACTTGTTTTTATCCTACTTGCTGGTTTTCAATGAGGAAGTCAACCAGTTAACCTGGTGTGACTAACATGCGGAACATCGTGTGGAATATCATGTGTGGAACATCCTGTGGAACAATCCTGTCTAGAACTTGTAATTGACACGTCACTGGGGTATTGGGGTAACTCATAGTTTGCGAGAGTACGGGAGTGACTAGAGTTCGATCTACATGTCAAGTTGCCTGAGTTTCGGCCTCCTGTCTAGCTGCCTGAGTTTTGGCAAACCATCCTGCTGCCTGGGTACCGGCATTCGTCTGGGTAGCACCCAGGCAAGAGATGAACTGAACGGTCACATATTGTACTCTCCGACTTGAGTCACGTGGTTACTTTTGCACAGTCACCTTTACTTTACGCATTACAGTTACTTTCTTTACAGTACATGCACTTTACTTTCCTTGCCAGTACAGTTACCATACTTGTCGCACTTTACTTGCCGTACTTTTACTTTCTACACTTGTACAGACACTGCACAGTACTTTACTTTCACTTTGGTCTGCTTTGTCATACTTGTACAGTACCTCTCTTTCTTTATTTAGAATTGTTGTGACTTACCTACGGTTCCATCTCCGTGGCACCGCAGACGACGTACATATGGAAGCAGATGCTCTTGAGTTAATAGCGTCAGACTTCGACCATGAGACCGCAGCTTCCAGAGCTATTTTCAGTTGTGTACTTTCTTCTTTCATGTATATCTGTGGGACATCTTGGATTGTAATAATTGGACACTATTTGGGTATCTTTGTACATCTCTGCATTGTGGCTATTTTGATTTCACTGGTTAACTGCAGAACCTGCGCAATTATCAAATAAGTAACGGGCCCCCGAAAGCGGGTCGTTACAAGTTTGGTGGCCCTACGCAGGTCCTCGCTAACTACCTCGTGAACATTATAGCAAGATCAGGATGTATAATATAAAATACTCAAATTAACCTCGAGTACGAGATGTCTCGAGTGTTCACCTGTATTGGATATACGGGTGAAGTGTCCTTATTACCATCTTCATTAGGTCTCCCTTACTTCCTTTGAACTCTTAACCCTTGCTTAGGAATTCGTGTTCCGTTCTTGATTATACCTCTCTAGTACCCTCTTTTGCTAGCAGTTATAGTGATTTTCCATATGTTGAACTATCTACCCACTTCATCACCTTCCTTCAGTTGATGATGGCACGCATTTAAATGATAAGCTTCCTTCAATGGACCATGATACCGGTCAATGTGCTTGGCTAAAGTCTGTTGGATCGACCTAGCTAGACTGGGCATAAGTGATCCTGGCTTAGTCACTTCCCTGGCCGTGTCCGCTGGACCGCAAGGATGTGAATCGTGATTATGTAACACCATCGATCTCCATCATTATCACCCTTTCTTTAGCTAATAATGGCCTCCTGATTCTTTTACTTCTTCCTAATCGCTTTTAGTTCATCTAAACTTTAACTATGTTTATTCTAAGGAGGGTAGCATTCGGTTATCGATCACCAGGAGTCCGAGTTCGACAACGGAAGCGAATCGAAGGACGCTCAGAAGTATTCGAGGATGGTGCTGGAGATTTGAGACGAACCAAACCAAGACGTGTAAGCTGATGCTGCTACTTCTCCATCTTTCTTGAACACCTCTTCCTTCCTCCACCTGAACTTATTTTGACTTGAGATTAGCAATAGCAGCTATGGTGATAATATATATTAGTCACATCCCTTATTTTTCTTATCACATTTCATGTTATTTACAACCTGATTTACAAAGAATACTATCTTTTCTATCATTTATTTGCTTGAGCTTCTTTATAATATCAATTATTTGTTTCAAAGAGATTTTTAAATTCCGAGGACGGAATTATTTTTAAGGAGGGTAGAATGTAACGGCCTGTATTTTTCCAATACTTTCAAATTAAGTATTTAAAGAAAATTCAATTTTAATTGTATTTTATAATGGTTTGTTAGGAGTCTTAAACTGATTTCAAAAATTTCCTATAAAAATATTTTGGAGTACCAGACTAGTTGTGGAGTATTTTGGTAAAATCGGATTTCGTCAAATACCTCTGAAAGATCTGATAAAAAATTCGTTTCCAGATATTGCAGTTTTGGGTCAATGAATTTATTTTCTATTCAAACGTCTTCAAAACGTTTTCAAACTTCTGTAGTAGCATCCTATGATCATTTGGGGCTTCCCACATTAATTTCATAATTTTCTGATATCATTTCAATAGAGAACCCGCAAACCCGCTTTCTAAACGTTTTGGCCAAAAACTAGTATACCCGTAGTCCAAACCCTGGAACGGTCATCGTATTCGTCATCCTCGCGACGATACAATCCTGTGGGTATGTTTTCGTAATTTTTCAGACACGTTTACTAGTAGGGGCATTTTCGTAATTTTCGTTTTGTATTTTGCTAATTGGGTTTTACCTATCCTTAATCACCTTAATCTTAATTAATTAAATCACCCTAACCTAATTACCCCACCTAACCCAGCCCGTATCTAACCCTCATCTCTCTCAGCTAACCCTAAAACCCCAACTACCCGATTTTCTTAAACACTATATAATCTCCCCCCCTCTCTCTATCTCTCTCCCTCTATCTTTCTTATTTTTCATTCGAAACCCAGGCTGTTAACGTCGCCCGCCCTCGTTCTCTCTCTTTCTCCCGCTCTCTCATCCTCTCTCCCGCCCCCACGGCTGTCACCGTCGATCGTCGCCACCGGATCGCCATGCCTCGCTGCCGACCTCGCCCAGCGCCACCGAAAGCCCGTAGCAGCGCCCCCACTCCGACACAGCCTCGGTGAAGCACGCTCGAGCTCCGGCGAACCCCCGATCGCCGTTCGACTCGCTGCAGCCCCCAGCTCCGTCGACGCCACCCTCGTCGACGCCGCCATCGCCCTCACCTGCCATTGCCCCCGCCTCCTCGGAGCTCCGCCCCATACACCGCCGTCGTTTCGAAGCGCTGCTCTCCCGCTCCGCCCTCGCCGCTGCTTCGAGGACGTCGCCGCCGCCTGCGATGCTCCGCCCCGCCTCCCAGCGCCGCCTCCGCACCCGCCTGTGCCGCCTCACCGTCGCCGCCGTCAACGCGACACCCCCGAAGCCCCCTCTCGCTGCAACGACGACGTCGCTGCGTAAGTAATTCGAAATGGCAAACTTGTAAATATAGTAAACATTTCGTATTTTCGTATTATTTTCGTATTTTTAATTAATTAATAAATAGGTTTATTGGTTTTAAATTGATAAGTAGTTATATAGAGCCTAGAAAAATGTGAGACTAGCTCTAGAAAATCAGAAATAACATTCTGGACCCAATGGCGCTAGTTTCATCTCAATCCGACGCTTATTTTTTCCAGAATTAATTTTTAAGCCTATAAGTTAAATCCGTTATTTTCGTTCAAAAATCCATATCTTCTTATTTTTACGTAAACTAATACTTGAGAAAAATATATGCTAAAGTACTCTTCGAGACAGTCATTTTGACACCTCATTTGCAACATTCCGATGTAGATTGCATCCAGAATAAATTCCTGAATAAATATGTCACTAATTGAAAAATAGATTTTAAATTGTTTTTAAGCTTTTAAAAATCCTAAAAATTACTATAAGCCTCAGAAAAATATTCCCTCTTGCAGTAAAACTATTTTTATCATATATAGGCTATATAAAAATTTAGAACGCTTTTCGACAACGTTTCAACTAGTTTTGAAAATCAAAACGATCGAGTTTAATAAATAGAAAATAGGGTGCGCTTTAACCAAGTGTTTCTTGTGTTTGCAGGTACCAATCTTCGTGCATCAGCTCTTCCAGCTCCAACCTCGTCTTGCCACGACGAGCTCGAATATTGTAAGTCACGACATATTCTAACTTTAGAAAACTTGTCTACTGTGCTTGCATGAACTTGTGACACTTCACCACTTATAGCCTCGAACGGCTATTTGAGCTTGAACCAAACTAGAGAACTAAAATGAAAGTAATCTACCAAAGATTACTTTGCAATTTTCAACTTGGGTGGTTGTAGCTCACAACTACCAACTTGGGTAAATTGTGTGCTAAGCCACACTACCACGTGCTCAAAGCACGGAAGTAACAGCTTTTGGTGTTGGACTTGTTTTTATCCTACTTGCTGGTTTTCAATGAGGAAGTCAACCAGTTAACCTGGTGTGACTAACATGCGGAACATCGTGTGGAATATCATGTGTGGAACATCCTGTGGAACAATCCTGTCTAGAACTTGTAATTGACACGTCACTGGGGTATTGGGGTAACTCATAGTTTGCGAGAGTACGGGAGTGACTAGAGTTCGATCTACATGTCAAGCTGCCTGAGTTTCGGCCTCCTGTCTAGCTGCCTGAGTTTCGGCAAACCATCCTGCTGCCTGGGTACCGGCATTCGTCTGGGTAGCACCCAGGCAAGAGATGAACTGA
This sequence comes from Scilla litardierei, assembly GCA_030789695.1. Classification (NCBI taxonomy): domain Eukaryota; kingdom Viridiplantae; phylum Streptophyta; class Magnoliopsida; order Asparagales; family Asparagaceae; genus Scilla; species Scilla litardierei. The sequence continues at coordinate 214,979,158 of CM061134.1, read as the reverse complement.
ACGGTCACATATTGTACTCTCCGACTTGAGTCACGTAGTTACTTTTGCACAGTCACCTTTACTTTACGCATTACAGTTACTTTCTTTACAGTACATGCACTTTACTTTCCTTGCCAGTACAGTTACCATACTTGTCGCACTTTACTTGCCGTACTTTTACTTTCTACACTTGTACAGACACTGCACAGTACTTTACTTTCACTTTGGTCTGCTTTGTCATACTTGTACAGTACCTCTCTTTCTTTATTTAGAATTGTTGTGACTTACCTACGGTTCCATCTCCGTGGCACCACAGACGACATACATATGGAAGCAGATGCTCTTGAGTTAATAGCGTCAGACTTCGACCATGAGACCGCAGCTTCCAGAGCTATTTTCAGTTGTGTACTTTCTTCTTTCATGTATATCTGTGGGACATCTTGGATTGTAATAATTGGACACTATTTGGGTATCTTTGTACATCTCTGCATCGTGGCTATTTTGATTTCACTGGTTAACTGCAGAACCTGCGCAATTATCAAATAAGTAACGGGCCCCCGAAAGCAGGTCGTTACACCAACAATAGACCCCTTTCTCTGGTTCACGAGCAGCTCCTGCCTCTTGGCCGCTACCAAAACATTCTGATAAGATTCCCGGTCAGAAGAGGTCACAAAGCTCTGGAGCTCCGAAGCAAGTCCCTGCAGGAACCTCTGAGCTCTCTCCTCAGCGTCCTGCACCATCTTCGGCGCAAACCGACTCAGCCTCATGAACTCCTGGTGGTACATGTCCACCGACGAGTTCCCCTGCTTCAGATCAATAAAACGCTGCAGCATCTCTTCCCTGGCAGCCTTCGGGAAGAACTCACCATCAAATCTGGCCTTGAAGGTAGCCCAGACGATCGGCTCCACCAACATCTTCTCTTCAGCATCCCACCAATTCCGAGCATTATCCTTCAGCTGGCGCTTCGCCAAGTCAACCCAACTAACTTCGTTGACCTTGGACATCTTCAAATTGTCCTCGATATTCCTTATCCATTCATCAGCAGCTAGTGGACCTTCGGTCCCATCAAAATATGCAGGACCCAGCTCTCTGAACTGCTTCGCCCCAGGCTCAGGGCGAGGGGCTTCCACCACCCGAGCAGCTCGAGTCACCGGAGCATTCTGCACCTGCAGGAGCACACCCTGCTGAACCTGCATCATCTGCAACATCATCTGCATCATCTCTCCGTTAGTGGGCTCCCGCTCAGGCTCCTCGTCATGAGGGGGCGCACCACTACCACCACCACGGGTGATTCGCCTTCCTGCCATCTAATGACGCAGAAAACGAAACGATTAGACTCATAGCTTAGGGCTCAGATGTCGAACTTATTTGTTGGACAATCTTGCATTATTATCGTTATCCCGATAATTGCAGTTACAGAAGGACCTGCATGGGCCACCACTAAAACCTGTCACGACCCGCTTCCCTAAAATGGAGGCGAGGCGTGAGAAGGTCCGCTCGAGCGTGGAGATGTGAAGCCTCGCGCCCGATAAGCGTAAAATTAGTATAAGCAGGTCCCTGTAATTGCAAACGAAACAATAATAATAATAATAATATGAGACGGATATAAAATACCAATCCCACAGTTGTCCACAAGGTATTCAACATCACAGAAAAGCCTCCAGGCTAAAAGAAAGAGTCTAAGGGCCCAGAACAAGGCCACACAAAAGCAACGACATAACAGAGTAAAGGTGCTACGCACCGACAACAAAACAACTGTCTAACAAAAGTAAAACACCACGAAGACACTAGGACTGGTCCCCAGTGTCCACGTACTCCCCGTCCAACACGGGCGCAAGCTCGGCGTCCGCAAACACCTCACCCTCAGCAAGCAACTCAGGCTCAAGGTCTAACATGTGTCACCCAAAAGAGAAAGGGGCACATGTCAGCAAGTCTAAAAAGACTTGGGCAAGGAAACTGAAAGTGACTAACAACCTAGCATTTTAAATGTTAAACAATGGCATGGCAGTTGAATATGATGCAACAGTTTAAAAGAGTGACAAGCATGCACGATGTAGCAAAAGCTACCAATTCACTAATCACTTATCACTTATCACTTATCACTTAACACTTATCACTTATCACTTATCACTTAGTGCATAGAGAGTCCACTTGCTGGCCAGCTCGTGGCTCAGTCCGTTTATCTCTATCACTATCAATCACTTAAACACTAGAGATTTCGCCTGCTGGCCGGAGTGGCGGATCAAGCCACTCGTGCTCAGGTGGCCGCTTATCTCTTACCCCACCCACATGTGTCGAGCGTTGTGGTTAGCAACTCATTATGCTCGCTTCTGGTCACGAGCCAGGAAAAGAAGTGTGTGTTTGGCATAGGGGTACACCTAGCCGGTATCAGAGCGTTGGGGTTAGCAACTACAGGGCTCGCTTCTGGAACACGAGCCAGGAAACATAGTATTGTAGCGTGTGCTACGCAGTCACGATAAATAATCACTATGCAATGCCATGAGCAGATAATTGCGTACCGTTAATGGAATTTAAACGTGACAGGCAAAATGCAATGACATGAACATATTCGCGTACCGTTAATTTAAAGTAAACGTGGCATATGAGCATGATGGGGGTGACGGACCAAGCTTCATTGTCAAGCTAGGTCAATGGCGTCTAAACGGCTATCCTTTCACCGTTTAGTCTCTTTTACGCTAAAGCATGGTAAATGGCCTAAGACATGGCCCAAATCAAGAGATGCAAGTTTCACTTGCCTATCACCGGGGATGACGATTACGAAAGTTCGTTTCCGCGGATGCTAGCCTACGGGGAATCGCTGTTATGGGGAACAATCATCAAAACACAAGTATTTTATTAGGGTTTCATAAAAATTACAATAGGATATGAAAACAACGGTAGATCGATTTCTTACCGAGAGGAGGCGGAAGAAACACTCCGGGGAACCCGAGGATCAGATCTGGAAGCAAATGGAGAAGTTTGGGGAAACTAGGGTTTTGGGGGATTTGGGGATTTTGATGGATTTGGTGAGATTTTGGGGAAGATGAGAGGTAGAAAGAGTGGATGGATGGTTTGGATGATGGATTTAGGGCTTGGAATGAAGGATTGAAGCTTGGAGGAAGATGGGGGCTCAAGGGGGAAGATTTTAGGGTTTTGGGTCGTGTTGAGGAAGAAGAAAACGTTTGGGTTGGGTTTAAATAGGTTGGGCTGGCGGCTGCCCAGAAATTAGGGTTTTAACACTGGTTAGTCGGTCAAAGAACAACCACTGACCGACTAGTTTGGCAACTAGTCGGTCGGTCGACCAACGCAGACCGACTAAGTGTAAACAGTAACTCCTGAACGAAAATAGGATTTAGAGTTAGTCGGTCCATGAACAAGTACTGACCGACTAGTTTAGCAACTAGTCGGTCGATGAACGTTCTTAGACCGACTAAGAGTAAACAGTAACTCAACTAAAATTAAGATGATGTGTTAGTCGGTTAAAGAAGCATTGCTGACCGACTAGTTTGCAACCTAGTCGGTCAACCAACGTTCTTAGACCGACTAACGATAAACAGTAACTCCTGACAAATTTAGAAGGCTAACTAGTCGGTCCAAGAAGGATTGCCGACCGACTGGATCGTCATCTAGTCGGTCGGTGCCCCTTCTTATACCGGCTAATGAGCACAAAAGTTCCGATACGGAGCGCGGGGCCCCGGGATCGATTCCTAAGACTCCTAGGCTTGATCTAACAGTAAGATACGACCGTTATGAAGTCCGTCACGAATGACATACTTCGAAATCGACGATCCTAAGGAAGAAACGAGAAAATACAACGAACCGATCGAAAATGAAAGCTACGGAGACGGAAACCACACATGAGGAGAAAATCCACCAAAACATATATTATATTATAATAAATCCAGATACATGAAAAGCAGTCGTTACACCCTCCCCTAGATCTCACAAGATCGTCATGGGGATTCATCGTCGCCTTGAAAACAACGGATTTTTCTTCCCAAAAATCAAATTTTTTTAGGGTTCTTTGGATTTTTTTTTCAAAAACCCTAAAACTAGACCCGCCGGCGGCCTCGCCGCCGCCCCCCCCCAACCCCCCGCCCGCCGCCCCCCCCCTGCAGGGGGGGCGGCGGCGGCCTCTGCCGCCGCCCCCCTGCAGGGGGGCGGCCGCCGCCGTCCCTGCCCCCTGCAGGGGGGGCGGCGGCCACCGTGGCTGCCCCCCTCTCTGCAGGGGGGCGCCCCCGCCGCCCCCCCGCAGAGGAGGGCGGCGGCCCCGCCCCGTGACCGCCGTCCCCCCGCAGAGGGGGACGACGCCCCCCCGCCCTGGCCACGCCCCCCTCTGCGGGGGGCGGCGGCCCCCGCCGCTCCCCCCGCAGCGGGTGGCGGCGGCCTCCCTGGCCTCGCCCCCCTCTGCGGGGGGCGGCGGCCCCCTGGCCGCGCCCCCCCCCTCTGCGGGGGGGGGGGGGGGGGGGGGGGGGGGGGGGCGGCGTTGGCGGCGGCCCCCCGCCCCCGCCGTAACCCTAAACAGTAACAGCAAAAAAAAGCACAGTGATGTGGGCCTGAAGCCCACAGCAGATCTGTGGGCTTCAGGCCCACAGAATTCTTCAACAAAAAAAAACAGATCTGTGGGCCTGAAGCCCACAGCAGATATGTGGGCTTCAGGCCCACAGATTTTCATAAAAAAAAACAGATCTGTGGGCCTGAAGCCCACAGCAGATCTGTGGGTGTCACGCCCCGCTTCCCTAATATGGAAGGCGAGACGTGAGGAGGTCCGCTCAGACGTGGAGCTGTGAAGCTGCAGTCTGATAAGCGTCTGTAAAAAAATTTCGAAAAGTAGCAGGTCCTTGCATTGCGACGAAACAACAACAATAATAAAGCAGATTAAAGAACATCCACCAACAACATCCAATAATTATTACAACATCACAGAATAATCACAAAAGTACAAGTCTGAACAATAGGCCTAAAGCATGGCCAAACAAAACAACGAGAGATAGGTGCTACGCACCGACACCTAACAGCAACTAAGGAAAGATAATAACTAAGGTGAGACCCCAAACGAGTCTAGGACTGGTCACCAGTGTCCTCGAACTCGGTCTCAGCAGGGACCTCAAACTCAGCGTCAACGAACTGCTCGTCCTCTGCTACCTGCTCTGTCTCAAAGTCTGACATGTGACACCCAAAGAGAAAAGGGCACATGTCAGCAAAAGTCTCCCAAGGGAAGCGGAGAACTTTTGTGCAAGGATACAAATATAGAAAACGACTAGCAGTTCTAAACAATATGAAATGACATTTAAAGAATGCAATAGTTTAAATGACATGATGCATGCACGTCGTAGCAGAAACTACGAAAACACTATTTCACGATTTTCACGAATCATTAACTTTTCACATTGTGCACAGAGTTTACGCCTTACAGCTGAAGTGGCTGTACGGGCACACTTCTACGCTGAGTGGTCGCTTAACCCTACCCCTCCACGTGTATCGAGCGTTGGTTTCCCAACAACATTGTGCTCGCTTCTGGATCACGAGCCAGGAAGTGTTTTTCATTTGGCGTAGGGGTGCACCTAGCCTCAATAGCAATAACATTTGTAGCGTGTGCTACTCAATCACGAAGAACACCTGATGCATGACATGATATGAGATGAGCAGTTAAAGTGCGTACCGTTAATTGAAAATTAGACATGGCATGGCAACATGAATGAAAGCATGTAAAGTGTCGGATCTAGTTTCGTTGTCAAACTAGATCAATATGGTCGTCTAGGCGACTATCATTTCACCGCCTAGTCTCTTTTACACAATTTTACAAATTGGCCTAAAACACGGCCTAAATAATTACTGGCAAGTATCACTTGCCTGCTTCCGGTGGTATTGGTCGCGTGGGTTCGAGCGTTGGGTTACGGCGAGTCCGGTTCGCTGTTTTGGTTAAACAAATCACTGGATTAGATTTCCGTGAAATAAGTCAAAATGTCCAGTTAATCCTTAAAGTGGGTTCGTTTAATTTTATCGGGTTATTTAGCTAGGATGAGGTCTATTTGGTTATACAAACCTGATACACTTCATTTTATTCAAATATTATTAGCCTAACATTATTTATTTGCTAAAACTACTAAACAAATTATCATTTAAAAATAAATTAACACTAACACATTAGTTAATTACACTAAGTTAATTGCAATGTTAACATGAGTTCAATGGGTACACCCACTCTACACCTACCTCTTACGCAAGTGTTTATCTCATATATTCTTATTAACAAGCTGATACCCATTTCATTAGCTGATACCCATTTCTTTAAGGCTACAGAAATTAATAAAGCCTACCACTCATTTCTTTAAGGCTGTACACATCACTTGCTTCTTTCTTTATTCATTCAACCCCTGGCACAAAAATATCTATTCCCTTTATTATTTTAATATAACCCCTTACAATGCCCGTTCCCCTCTTCATTTGTATTAAAAACAAGGCACCACAACCAATACCCCTTTATTAATTCACTGACCTAACTCTTTATTTCCCCATCATTTATTTCATTACTCTCCTGTCTCCTTCTCTTCCTCATCTTCTGTCCGTTTCTTTGTTTTCTTTTTTTTTTGTGGTGTTAAAACTTGCAGGCAAGAAAGGAATTCACGCATGGTTAGGGGGCTTACATCGCTCGAGGGGAGGACGGGGCCGGCGGTTCTGGGCGACGGGGCTTCCGGCGGCGGCGGCTCCGTGCGGGGGGCGGCGGTGCTCCGGCCTGTGGCGGCGCAGGGAGCTTCTCCGAGCGGCGGCGCGCGCGGATCTGTGCTGGAGGCGACGGCGGCGCGCGCGGGTGGCCGGCAGCGGCTAGGGCTGCGCGCGCGTGCGTGCGTGGGTGAGGGGGGTGGAGGAGACCGGTTCTAGGAAGGAGAAGGAGGAGGAAGAAGAAGAGGTTGAGGGTTTATTTAAAATTCAAATCTGAAGCTATTTCAGATTTGTGTGTCTCTCTCTCATTTTCAGATTTGGGTGTTTTTGAATTCTGATTTCTGTTTGGGGTTTGATTTTGAGGATTTTGGTTTTGGGAAGAATTTGGAGATTTGATTTGTTTGAGGGCTGTTTTTGACGGGGATTTGGGTTTGATTTCTGAAATCTGATTTGGGAAATTTGGTTGTTGGTTGAATGGGTTGTATCTGGTTTGTTTTGTTTGCAGGAGAAGAGGAAGATTGCAGAGTTCGTTCATCAAGAGAGAACGTTGGCTTTTAAGAAAAATGAGCAGGGAGACATCTTCCTTCATTTTGTCAAAGCAGAATTAATTTGATTGGGATGTGTAGTTAATGAAATCTTTAGACTTTTGTAGAGACGTGTTACTTTTTCTCAAACGAAAACAAGGAACAAAGAGAAGCCAACTTTGATTTCAGAAGTGATTGTTTAAAACGTGTGTGTTGTCGTGTAGTTAAGGGTTAAGGTAAAAACGTAATTAACGTAATTAGTCATCATTAAAAATGGAAAGGTAATTAGTGAAATTAATTAAAGAAATTAAGATTTTGTAATTAGTAAAATGTAATTAGCAGGATAATTAAGTTAAATTAAGGCTTGATGGTAAATATCGACGATACGGTAAAACGAAAACAGTGACGCGCTCGCGTTGACACGTACGGACGAAAAAGTAACTGGATAACAGAAATAAAATACTGGCACGCCCAAACGAAAACGCACCTAAAAATACTGGCCGTTACATTCTACCCACCTTAGGGAAAATTCCGTCCTCGGAATTCTCATCAACTAAGGAGTAGAAAACAAATATGGATAACGCTCTCGTATCTCATCTTCTCGCTCCCAGGTAGATTCTCTTGGCGAGTCACGACGCCACATCACTCTGACTAGATCTATAGTCTTGTTCCTGAAGACTTTCTGGCGTCGATCTAGGATTTCCACCGGTTGCTGTTCGTACGTCAGATCTGGCCGAACAGTAATCTCAGAGTAGTCCACAGCATGAGAAGGGTCGCTGATATAACGACGGAGCTGGGACACATGGAAGACGTCATGAACTCCCTCCAAGGACGGTGGCAAAGCTAAGCGATAAGCTACTTCTCCAACTCGCTCTAGCACATCGAATGGTCCAATATATCTCGGACTAAGCTTGCCTCTCTTCCCAAATCGAATCACTCCTCGATTCGGTGAGATCTTCAGGAACACATGATTTCCTGGCTGAAACTCCAGAGGACGCCGTTTAGCATCTGCCCAATGCTTGTAACGGTCCTGGGCGATCCGAATCTTGTCTCTGATATCTCGCACAACATTAACTGCTTCCACTATCATCTCTGGCCCCAAGAGTTCTCTATCACCAACGTCGTCCCAACTCAACGGCGATCGACATTTTCTCCCGTAGAGAGCAGCAAAAGGCGCCATGCCAATGCTCGCCTAGTAGCTGTTGTTGTAGGAAAACTCCACCAGATGCAGATGATCCTCCCACGAACCCTTGAGATCCAACATGCAAGCTCTCAACATGTCCTCCAATATCTGGATAGTGCGCTCCGACTGTCCGTCAGTTTGCGGGTGATACGCAGTACTGAATTTCAGACTGGTACCCAGATTAGTCTGCAAACTCTTCCAGAATTGAGATGTGAATCTCGTATCTCGGTCTGAGACGATACTCACAGGAACTCCATGTAATCGCACAATCTCCTGCACGATTATCGTTCACATCACGACGTATACTAGAAAGAAGCTATAAAGGTATAAGAAAGATATTTTACCTCCATATACTTCTTCGCAAGAATCTCCGTAGCTTGTCCTACTCGGAAAGGTATGAAATGCGCAGACTTGGTTAATCGGTCAACGATAACCCAAATCGCGTCATTTTGCTTGGTGCTCCGAGGTAGTCCAGTTACGAAATCCATGGTGATGTGCTGCCACTTCCATTCCGGAATCGGCAGTGGTTGTAATAGTCCAGCAGTGCGATGATGTTCAGCTTTCACTTGCTGACACACGAGGCACTTGGCAACGCTCCGTGCCACACTTCTCTTCATTCCATGCCACCAGAAATTTTGTCGAAGATCTTTGTACATCTTAGTACCTCCAGGATGAATAGAATAAGGCGAACTGTGAGCCTCATTCATCAATTCTTCTCTGATATCTCCTGCAGGTACGCAGATCCTACTACCATATCTTAAAGATCCATCCGCGTGAATCAGAAAATCTGTTCGAAGTCCTGCTTCGACTTGTTCTCTGATCTTCTTCAATTTAGCATCTCCATCTTGAGCAGTCTTGATTCGATCCACGATCGTCGATTGAATTTGCATGTTCATCAACGACGATGTGACTCCCGGTAGTACATCTTCAACATTCATCCTTCGCAGATCCTGCTGCAATCTCCATTGAGCTGTGAGAATCATTACTTCGGGCAGTCGACTCAAGGCATCAGGTACGACATTCACCTTCCCAGGATGATACTGAAGATCGATGTCGTAGTCTGTCATCAATTCCAACCACCTGCGCTGTCTCATATTCAGCTCCTTCTGAGTAAATATATATTTCAAACTTTTGTGATCAGTGAAGATTTTCACTTTCTCACTCAGTAAGAAATGTCGCCAAATCTTTAGTGCAAAGACGACAGCGGCTAGCTCCAAATCGTGGGTCGGATAATTCTTCTCATGGATCTTCAACTGTCGAGAAGCATAAGCGACTACATGATTGTGCTGGTGCAGAACGCATCCAAGTCCCTTGCCTGATGCGTCGCAGAAAATTTCGAAGCCTCCGCTTCTGTCCGGAATAGCTAAGACTGGTGCAGTAGTCAGTCTCTCCTTCAAGGTAGAAAAAGCTTGCTCACAAGAGTCTGACCAATTGAACTTAACATCCTTCCTAGTCAATTTCGTCATCGGCTCAGCTATCCTCGAGAAATCCTTGATAAATCTGCGGTAGTACCCTGCCAATCCAAGGAAACTCCTGATGTCCGATGCCGATCGAGGTGTAGGCCATTCACTGACTGCTTTGACTTTCTCCGGATCCACTGAGATTCCAGCTCCCGATACTACATGCCCAAGAAATGCAATTCTATCTAGCCAGAATTCGCATTTGCTGTACTTGGCATACAGTCTATGGTGACGGAGCGTCTCTAACACCATCTTCAAATGTTCCGCATGCTCTTCCTCGCTCTTCGAGTACACCAGGATGTCGTCTATGAATATCACCACGAACTTGTCGAGGAATTCATAAAAGATAAGGTTCATGAGATTCATGAACACAGCAGGAGCGTTGGTCACACCGAATGGCATGACAACGAACTCGTAATGCCCGTACTTAGTCCGAAAAGCGGTCTTGAGCACATCTTCCTTCTTGACTCTGACTTGATGGTATCCGCTCCGGAGATCCAACTTCGAAAATACCCTTGATCCACCAAGCTGATCAAAGATATCATCAATGCGGGGCAGCGGGTACTTGTTCTTCACTGTGATCTGATTCAACTCTCGATAATCAATGCACATTCTTCTCGAGCCATCTTTCTTCTTTACTAGCAAGACGGGTGCACCCCAGGGAGATACGCTGGGATGAATAAAACCCTTCTGAAGTAGCTCATCCAACTGCTTCCTCAACTCTTCTAATTCTGCAGGAGCCATACGGTACGGCACCTTCGAAATTGGCTGTGCTCCTGGCATAAGATCGATGCCGAACTCCAACGCTCGATCGGGCGGCAGTCCAGAAATGTCTTCAGGAAAGACGTCTTCGAAATCTCTCACTACTGCAGGCTTCTCTGGTTCAGCAATCATAGATGCAATGGTCAATTGGTAAGGCTGGGCTCGAAACTTGACAGGTCCAAGCGAACGTCCTCCGCCGACAAACTCGAACACTGGGTGGTCAGGAATTTCGAACACCACTTTCTTCCGGTGACAGTCGATCGTGGCATAAAAAGATCCTAACCAGTCAATGCCGAGTATAGCATCGAAATTGGATAGGTCGTGGACAATGAAATTAGCATACAGTTCGTGTCCACTAATCACCAACGGGCATGGTCTACATCCCAGTGCAACCTTTACTACACCATTCCCAGTTGTAATGTTCCAACACTCGGGAAGTGTATAGGTGGGTATCGAGTGTTCGACTACGAACCTCCGAGATAGGATGCACATGGAAGCTCCAGAATCGAACAGGGTCAAGGCCGGGTGAGATGAAACTAAGATGACACCTAAGAGTAATATGCAACTAAATTAACATGGATATAACTAATCAAATATAATGCTTGAATAAGGAAGACTAGTATAGAAGTTACCAGCAATAACTCCGTCCTCAGTCTCTGCCTCTGCTGCAGTCATCGTAAAGACTTGCCTCTTAGGCTGAACAGCCTGCTGGAAAGCCTGCTTCTGGGGAATGAGAGGCGCTCCACGTCCAGCGACTACTGGAGCTCTCTGCTGCTGAACTCCGACTGGTGCCTTCTGAAGTTGATTGGCATGTCGACAATCCTTCACTGAATGCGTAGCGTCGCCACAAATCAAGCACTGGCCTAGAAACCTCCTGCACTGCTCCTTCACATGACCAGCCTTGCCACAAAAATGGCACAACTTCGGAGTAGGCCCACCTGGTCTCTTAAACTGCACGGACTGATTAGGCTTGAACCCAGGCCTAACCACAGCTCTGGCCTGCTCCATAGGCCTCTTTCCAGCACCTGAATACTGCCCTCTCTTCTGATTGGCAATCAGCTCCTGCCTCTTGGCAGCGATCAACAATTTCTGGTAAGAATTCAAGTCCGAAGAGGAAATCAGACTCTGCAGCTCCAAAGATAAACCCTGTAAGAATCTCTGAGCTCGATCCTCAGCAGTCTCCACCATCTTCGGTGCAAAGCGACTCAGTCTCATGAACTCTTGGTGGTACTGATCCACCGTTAGATTCCCCTGCTTCAGATTGATGAACTGCTGCATCAGCTCCCTCCTGGCAGCTCGAGGGAAATACTCATCATTAAATCTCGCCTTGAAAGTGGCCCAGGGGATAGGCTTCGCCAACAGCTGCTCTTCTGACTCCCACCAACTGCGGGCATTGTCCTTCAGTTGCTTCTTCACTAAGTCAACCCATCCAGCCGGGTTAACTTTCGAGAGAAGCAGGTTATCCTCTGTGTTCTTCATCCATTCATCTGCAGCTAATGATCCTTCTGACCCAGTGAAATATGATGGGCCCAGCTCCCGAAACTGCTTCGCTCCCGGCTCGAAGCGAGGGGCATTCTGAAGCATGCCCTGCTGAACCTGCATCATCTGATGCATCATTCTCATCATCTCAGCCGTGGTGGGTTCTCTATCAGCATCTGCAACACGTCCTGCTCCACCACCAGCTCCAGGTCCACTACCAGCTCCACGAGTAATGCGTCTACCGGCCATCTAAGACAAGGAAATGTTCAGATTAGACTTAATCATGACTCGAATTTTATGAATATTTAATGGATGTTGTTATCATCATTGTTGTTTCGATATTTCGCAGATGCAAAGAGAGGAGGACCTGCATGGGCCACCACTAAAACCTGTCACGCCCCGCTTCCCTAATATGGAAGGCGAGACGTGAGGAGGTCCGCTCAGACGTGGAGCTGTGAAGCTGCAGTCTGATAAGCGTCTGTAAAAAAATTTCGAAAAGTAGCAGGTCCTTGCATTGCGACGAAACAACAACAATAATAAAGCAGATTAAAGAACATCCACCAACAACATCCAATAATTATTACAACATCACAGAATAGTCACAAAAGTACAAGTCTGAACAATAGGCCTAAAGCATGGCCAAACAAAACAACGAGAGATAGGTGCTACGCACCGACACCTAACAGCAACTAAGGAAAGATAATAACTAAGGTGAGACCCCAAACGAGTCTAGGACTGGTCACCAGTGTCCTCGAACTCGGTCTCAGCAGGGACCTCAAACTCAGCGTCAACGAACTGCTCGTCCTCTGCTACCTGCTCTGTCTCAAAGTCTGACATGTGACACCCAAAGAGAAAAGGGCACATGTCAGCAAAAGTCTCCCAAGGGAAGCGGAGAACTTTTGTGCAAGGATACAAATATAGAAAACGACTAGCAGTTCTAAACAATATGAAATGACATTTAAAGAATGCAATAGTTTAAATGACATGATGCATGCACGTCGTAGCAGAAACTACGAAAACACTATTTCACGATTTTCACGAATCATTAACTTTTCACATTGTGCACAGAGTTTACGCCTTACAGCTGAAGTGGCTGTACGGGCACACTTCTACGCTGAGTGGTCGATTAACCCTACCCCTCCACGTGTATCGAGCGTTGGTTTCCCAACAACATTGTGCTCGCTTCTGGATCACGAGCCAGGAAGTGTTTTTCATTTGGCGTAGGGGTGCACCTAGCCTCAATAGCAATAACATTTGTAGCGTGTGCTACTCAATCACGAAGAACACCTGATGCATGACATGATATGAGATGAGCAGTTAAAGTGCGTACCGTTAATTGAAAATTAGACATGGCATGGCAACATGAATGAAAGCATGTAAAGTGTCGGATCTAGTTTCGTTGTCAAACTAGATCAATATGGTCGTCTAGGCGACTATCATTTCACCGCCTAGTCTCTTTTACACAATTTTACAAATTGGCCTAAAACACGGCCTAAATAATTACTGGCAAGTATCACTTGCCTGCTTCCGGTGGTATTGGTCGCGTGGGTTCGAGCGTTGGGTTACGGCGAGTCCGGTTCGCTGTTTTGGTTAAACAAATCACTGGATTAGATTTCCGTGAAATAAGTCAAAATGTCCAGTTAATCCTTAAAGTGGGTTCGTTTAATTTTATCGGGTTATTTAGCTAGGATGAGGTCTATTTGGTTATACAAACCTGATACACTTCATTTTATTCAAATATTATTAGCCTAACATTATTTATTTGCTAAAACTACTAAACAAATTATCATTTAAAAATAAATTAACACTAACACATTAGTTAATTACACTAAGTTAATTGCAATGTTAACATGAGTTCAATGGGTACACCCACTCTACACCTACCTCTTACGCAAGTGTTTATCTCATATATTCTTATTAACAAGCTGATACCCATTTCATTAGCTGATACCCATTTCTTTAAGGCTACAGAAATTAATAAAGCCTACCACTCATTTCTTTAAGGCTGTACACATCACTTGCTTCTTTCTTTATTCATTCAACCCCTGGCACAAAAATATCTATTCCCTTTATTATTTTAATATAACCCCTTACAATGCCCGTTCCCCTCTTCATTTGTATTAAAAACAAGGCACCACAACCAATACCCCTTTATTAATTCACTGACCTAACTCTTTATTTCCCCATCATTTATTTCATTACTCTCCTGTCTCCTTCTCTTCCTCATCTTCTGTCCGTTTCTTTGTTTTCTTTTTTTTTTGTGGTGTTAAAACTTGCAGGCAAGAAAGGAATTCACGCATGGTTAGGGGGCTTACATCGCTCGAGGGGAGGACGGGGCCGGCGGTTCTGGGCGACGGGGCTTCCGGCGGCGGCGGCTCCGTGCGGGGGGCGGCGGTGCTCCGGCCTGTGGCGGCGCAGGGAGCTTCTCCGAGCGGCGGCGCGCGCGGATCTGTGCTGGAGGCGACGGCGGCGCGCGCGGGTGGCCGGCAGCGGCTAGGGCTGCGCGCGCGTGCGTGCGTGGGTGAGGGGGGTGGAGGAGACCGGTTCTAGGAAGGAGAAGGAGGAGGAAGAAGAAGAGGTTGAGGGTTTATTTAAAATTCAAATCTGAAGCTATTTCAGATTTGTGTGTCTCTCTCTCATTTTCAGATTTGGGTGTTTTTGAATTCTGATTTCTGTTTGGGGTTTGATTTTGAGGATTTTGGTTTTGGGAAGAATTTGGAGATTTGATTTGTTTGAGGGCTGTTTTTGACGGGGATTTGGGTTTGATTTCTGAAATCTGATTTGGGAAATTTGGTTGTTGGTTGAATGGGTTGTATCTGGTTTGTTTTGTTTGCAGGAGAAGAGGAAGATTGCAGAGTTCGTTCATCAAGAGAGAACGTTGGCTTTTAAGAAAAATGAGCAGGGAGACATCTTCCTTCATTTTGTCAAAGCAGAATTAATTTGATTGGGATGTGTAGTTAATGAAATCTTTAGACTTTTGTAGAGACGTGTTACTTTTTCTCAAACGAAAACAAGGAACAAAGAGAAGCCAACTTTGATTTCAGAAGTGATTGTTTAAAACGTGTGTGTTGTCGTGTAGTTAAGGGTTAAGGTAAAAACGTAATTAACGTAATTAGTCATCATTAAAAATGGAAAGGTAATTAGTGAAATTAATTAAAGAAATTAAGATTTTGTAATTAGTAAAATGTAATTAGCAGGATAATTAAGTTAAATTAAGGCTTGATGGTAAATATCGACGATACGGTAAAACGAAAACAGTGACGCGCTCGCGTTGACACGTACGGACGAAAAAGTAACTGGATAACAGAAATAAAATACTGGCACGCCCAAACGAAAACGCACCTAAAAATACTGGCCGTTACATTCTACCCACCTTAGGGAAAATTCCGTCCTCGGAATTCTCATCAACTAAGGAGTAGAAAACAAATATGGATAACGCTCTCGTATCTCATCTTCTCGCTCCCAGGTAGATTCTCTTGGCGAGTCACGACGCCACATCACTCTGACTAGATCTATAGTCTTGTTCCTGAAGACTTTCTGGCGTCGATCTAGGATTTCCACCGGTTGCTGTTCGTACGTCAGATCTGGCCGAACAGTAATCTCAGAGTAGTCCACAGCATGAGAAGGGTCGCTGATATAACGACGGAGCTGGGACACATGGAAGACGTCATGAACTCCCTCCAAGGACGGTGGCAAAGCTAAGCGATAAGCTACTTCTCCAACTCGCTCTAGCACATCGAATGGTCCAATATATCTCGGACTAAGCTTGCCTCTCTTCCCAAATCGAATCACTCCTCGATTCGGTGAGATCTTCAGGAACACATGATTTCCTGGCTGAAACTCCAGAGGACGCCGTTTAGCATCTGCCCAATGCTTGTAACGGTCCTGGGCGATCCGAATCTTGTCTCTGATATCTCGCACAACATTAACTGCTTCCACTATCATCTCTGGCCCCAAGAGTTCTCTATCACCAACGTCGTCCCAACTCAACGGCGATCGACATTTTCTCCCGTAGAGAGCAGCAAAAGGCGCCATGCCAATGCTCGCCTAGTAGCTGTTGTTGTAGGAAAACTCCACCAGATGCAGATGATCCTCCCACGAACCCTTGAGATCCAACATGCAAGCTCTCAACATGTCCTCCAATATCTGGATAGTGCGCTCCGACTGTCCGTCAGTTTGCGGGTGATACGCAGTACTGAATTTCAGACTGGTACCCAGATTAGTCTGCAAACTCTTCCAGAATTGAGATGTGAATCTCGTATCTCGGTCTGAGACGATACTCACAGGAACTCCATGTAATCGCACAATCTCCTGCACGATTATCGTTCACATCACGACGTATACTAGAAAGAAGCTATAAAGGTATAAGAAAGATATTTTACCTCCATATACTTCTTCGCAAGAATCTCCGTAGCTTGTCCTACTCGGAAAGGTATGAAATGCGCAGACTTGGTTAATCGGTCAACGATAACCCAAATCGCGTCATTTTGCTTGGTGCTCCGAGGTAGTCCAGTTACGAAATCCATGGTGATGTGCTGCCACTTCCATTCCGGAATCGGCAGTGGTTGTAATAGTCCAGCAGTGCGATGATGTTCAGCTTTCACTTGCTGACACACGAGGCACTTGGCAACGCTCCGTGCCACACTTCTCTTCATTCCATGCCACCAGAAATTTTGTCGAAGATCTTTGTACATCTTAGTACCTCCAGGATGAATAGAATAAGGCGAACTGTGAGCCTCATTCATCAATTCTTCTCTGATATCTCCTGCAGGTACGCAGATCCTACTACCATATCTTAAAGATCCATCCGCGTGAATCAGAAAATCTGTTCGAAGTCCTGCTTCGACTTGTTCTCTGATCTTCTTCAATTTAGCATCTCCATCTTGAGCAGTCTTGATTCGATCCACGATCGTCGATTGAATTTGCATGTTCATCAACGACGATGTGACTCCCGGTAGTACATCTTCAACATTCATCCTTCGCAGATCCTGCTGCAATCTCCATTGAGCTGTGAGAATCATTACTTCGGGCAGTCGACTCAAGGCATCAGGTACGACATTCACCTTCCCAGGATGATACTGAAGATCGATGTCGTAGTCTGCCATCAATTCCAACCACCTGCGCTGTCTCATATTCAGCTCCTTCTGAGTAAATATATATTTCAAACTTTTGTGATCAGTGAAGATTTTCACTTTCTCACTCAGTAAGAAATGTCGCCAAATCTTTAGTGCAAAGACGACAGCGGCTAGCTCCAAATCGTGGGTCGGATAATTCTTCTCATGGATCTTCAACTGTCGAGAAGCATAAGCGACTACATGATTGTGCTGGTGCAGAACGCATCCAAGTCCCTTGCCTGATGCGTCGCAGAAAATTTCGAAGCCTCCGCTTCTGTCCGGAATAGCTAAGACTGGTGCAGTAGTCAGTCTCTCCTTCAAGGTAGAAAAAGCTTGCTCACAAGAGTCTGACCAATTGAACTTAACATCCTTCCTAGTCAATTTCGTCATCGGCTCAGCTATCCTCGAGAAATCCTTGATAAATCTGCGGTAGTACCCTGCCAATCCAAGGAAACTCCTGATGTCCGATGCCGATCGAGGTGTAGGCCATTCACTGACTGCTTTGACTTTCTCCGGATCCACTGAGATTCCAGCTCCCGATACTACATGCCCAAGAAATGCAATTCTATCTAGCCAGAATTCGCATTTGCTGTACTTGGCATACAGTCTATGGTGACGGAGCGTCTCTAACACCATTTTCAAATGTTCCGCATGCTCTTCCTCGCTCTTCGAGTACACCAGGATGTCGTCTATGAATATCACCACGAACTTGTCGAGGAATTCATAAAAGATAAGGTTCATGAGATTCATGAACACAGCAGGAGCGTTGGTCACACCGAATGGCATGACAACGAACTCGTAATGCCCGTACTTAGTCCGAAAAGCGGTCTTGAGCACATCTTCCTTCTTGACTCTGACTTGATGGTATCCGCTCCGGAGATCCAACTTCGAAAATACCCTTGATCCACCAAGCTGATCAAAGATATCATCAATGCGGGGCAGCGGGTACTTGTTCTTCACTGTGATCTGATTCAACTCTCGATAATCAATGCACATTCTTCTCGAGCCATCTTTCTTCTTTACTAGCAAGACGGGTGCACCCCAGGGAGATACGCTGGGATGAATAAAACCCTTCTGAAGTAGCTCATCCAACTGCTTCCTCAACTCTTCTAATTCTGCAGGAGCCATACGGTACGGCGCCTTCGAAATTGGCTGTGCTCCTGGCATAAGATCGATGCCGAACTCCAACGCTCGATCGGGCGGCAGTCCAGAAATGTCTTCAGGAAAGACGTCTTCGAAATCTCTCACTACTGCAGGCTTCTCTGGTTCAGCAATCATAGATGCAATGGTCAATTGGTAAGGCTGGGCTCGAAACTTGACAGGTCCAAGCGAACGTCCTCCGCCGACAAACTCGAACACTGGGTGGTCAGGAATTTCGAACACCACTTTCTTCCGGTGACAGTCGATCGTGGCATAAAAAGATCCTAACCAGTCAATGCCGAGTATAGCATCGAAATTGGATAGGTCGTGGACAATGAAATTAGCATACAGTTCGTGTCCACTAATCACCAACGGGCATGGTCTACATCCCAGTGCAACCTTTACTACACCATTCCCAGTTGTAATGTTCCAACACTCGGGAAGTGTATAGGTGGGTATCGAGTGTTCGACTACGAACCTCCGAGATAGGATGCACATGGAAGCTCCAGAATCGAACAGGGTCAAGGCCGGGTGAGATGAAACTAAGATGACACCTTGTAACAACCCTAGTGTGCAAATACTAAGTAATCGTTAAATTCATCCAAGTTTCTCGTACATGTGCACACCAATCCCGGGGAATGGAGAGATTTGCAAATTGCCCCTCGATTTTTCATTTATACCCAAATGAGGGTATCATTGTAAGATTGGGTTTAAGGCAAATTTCTTAAAGTGAAGGGTTATTGTGAAAAAAGGAAATGAGATATTTGCAATGGCAAACTTGTAATAAAATCAAGCATTTGGATGGCTAATTTTGAAAAAAAAAAGAAAGAAAAAAAAAGAAATGAAAAGAAAAATAGAGTATGGCACTAAGTTGTCATACCTAGTACACCTAACCCCCCATCTCTCCCCTCACCCTACACCATAACCCCCCACCCCTCTCCACTCTCCTAGGTCCCTTTCTCTCCCCCTCTCTCCATTATTTTCAGCCCATGGCTGAAAATAACTAGGGAAAAAAAAGGGAAAAGAAAAAGGAAGAGAAGAAAGAAGAAGAAGAAGAAGAATAGGAAGAGGAGAAGGAGAAGGAGAAGGAGAGGGCTACTACTCAAACCATCAACCATTCTTGAAGCTCCAAAGAGGTAGGAACTCTTCACTCTCCTACTCTAATTATAAATGATGGAAAACATCTTATATGTATGAGTTTTCTCTGAAATTTTGGGAAGAATGTTGTAGAACTAGGAATCTTGATGCATGCCTGAAATTTGCTGAACCTTTAGCTGAGTTCTGGGATTAATTGGCTATTAAGAATGCTCTGAAAATTTTATATGATATTTATCTCGTAGTTATGAGAAACTTTCATGTTCATCATGTTTTCCGATTCGAACTGAAAATTAGGGTAAAAATTCGAATTGTGCAACATGCCAGGAATTCTGTCAAGCTGTACACATTTCAGTAAACCAAGCACCACTACCTGCACACATCTTGGAATTTGTTGATTTTGGTCTTGTTAGAAAGATAATAAGTTTTTCTCAAAGTCCATCGCGAATCTTATGTCGAAATTCTGGCTATAATATGCCCAAAATTGGCTTTGAACACAGACATAGAAATCTGTCTGCAGAACAGTTTTGACATCCTTTACCAAATAATTCACTATAAATCCAATACTTCATATTTTTGTCTGAAATTTTATGGGTGAACTCAGAACTATAATATCTCCAACTTTCATTCTTTGAGATTTGTCAAATTCTCAAAATACATGGGTTAAAAATGCTGTTTTTCTATCTGTTCATGTAATTTCAGTATGTTGAAGGGTGTTGGGCGAAATTGGACTTGTGTGATATTGCTAATTTTTCACTCCAAATGCATGAATGATGTTGATGCATGTATGTAAGATTAGTTATGCTATTTGTTACAAAAATTGGTGACGTGATTCTCTTCATTTATGTGGCGCTCATTATATGTTTGTTAAATTGCCTGAATGAACTTAAGATTGAAGAAACTTGGAAAATGGCATGTTAATTGTGTGACATGTATTACCCACGAGGAATTGTATATGATCAATGAGGTTATGATACATGTATTATGGAGCATGCTAGTTTGTTGTGAATATCTTGATGAAAAGAATGAATTTGGACATCATTTACATACGTCATTTTACATGCTCAATACCCTAGGATTAATGATTAGCTAAAAGATAACCTAGGGATATCTTGTTCCACTTGAAGTGGGTGAGGACCCTAGGAGGGTTGGGGGAAACCAAGGTAATAAGTGGACATGCGGGGATGGACTGCTGGCTTGTGGACCACTCCTGACGAGCCCTCAGCGGCGGGGAGTTGGTGCGGTTGTGGTTGAGTTGGTTGTGTTGGTGAACGGCTTCTTTCGTAAGAGCTTGTCTCGGGAAGTCGTAGCATTCCACCCACCTTACCGGGTGAGGTCCAGTCCCCGATGTCTGACCCGTTACTGAGGTTTCGAATTCATGCATGAAAACTAACCTATAAAGAAAAAAACAGTAACTCTGGAATGTGATGCCTTTTCCTTTGTTGTGATTCCTTGTTGTGCACTATGATTAGAGTAGTAGACTTGTGGAGTTCCTACTGGGCACGCTGTGACGTGTCCTCCCCCCTACAGGTCCAGGCACCGGTTCTCTGGCGGCGGGCCCGGGAGTGGAGACCCCGGAGGGCAGCTCGTCTCAGCAGGGTCCGTAGTGTATGGTCAGTGTGGGTCGCGTGGTGTAGTCTTGGGTTGTGTGTGTGTGATGAACGCAGTGTTGTACCCCTGTTCCCTTTGTACCCCGTAGGGTTGAGTTGTACTTTTGTGGGAGCTTTTGTTGTTGGGGTTGTACAGTGGACTTGTGCGGTACTGGCCATGTAGTGGCGGTGCTCTGTGACTCTTGGATGTTCTGTTCGTCGTATTTTACCTTACTGCCTGTGTTGTAGTGTCTTGTACTATCTTTCTGTGTTGGAGCTGTACTGTTCTGTTAATCGTTCAGTCTGTACTTTACTGCCTGTGTTTCCTCAGCGTTTGCAGTGGCCTGCGTGACTTTGGTGTGTACTTTAGCGCTTGGTACTCTAATACCGCGGCTTGTCACGCCGACCCTCCCTATTTTGGACAGCGGGGCGTGACAGGTTTTGTGGTGGCCCATGCAGGTCCGCGCCCACTGCGATACGCGTAAAGGAAACACCGGTAAGGCTCCAATATTTCAGTACACGACACTAATGCATTGTTCTGTTTCTCGCCTGCAGATGGAAGGTGGGAACGGGAGTTCCGGCGGGACCGGAACATCTGATGGTGGGATTGGCCCAGCCGGTGATGTGCAGTCTTCGGGTGACAGGACCTCAGAGTCAGCCTTGATGGCTAAGGTCCTGATGGGCATTTTAGAGCACATGGGTCAGATGGAGGAGAGGGCAGTGGCGCCGAAGCCGCCGAGCTACAAGGAGTTCAGGACGTTGCGTCCGCGATACTTCTCGGGCAGGGAGAGTAGCCTCGAGGTAGATGAGTGGCTGCGGCACACTGAGGATGATTTGACGATGTGTCGGTATCCCCGAGACGGTTGGGTAGAGTTGGTGAGGCGCCAGTTGACCCATCAAGCTAGAGACTGGTGGGAGGCTCAGGAGAGGCGACTGAAGGGGAACATTGCTTGGGAGACCTTTCGGGAGTTGTTTGAGGCCAAGTTCCTTCCAGAGGCAGCGAAGGACGAGTTGAGGCAGAGATTTGAGCATTTGACTCAGGATGGGAGGACGGTGGATGAGTATGATGCAGAGTTCTCGTTGCTGAGCAAGTACGCGCCAGAGCTTGTAGCGACAGATGCCATCAGAGCCAGGCGATTCCGCAAGGGACTAGACGTAGAGTTTCGGGCGGCCATGTCTACTCAGGAGTTATTGACTCAGGAGGCCGTACTGCGGGCTGCCAGACAGCATGAGACCCACCTACGGAGTGTGGGGAGGCCACCAGCCAGTGACAGGCGACCGGCTGCTCAGCAGAGGACTATGCCTGGCCCAGTTCAGCGGGTGACATTCAAGCGACCGGGGGCTCCACCTCCGGCACAGAAGGGACCTTCATGCTACAGATGCGGGAAGCCAGGGCATGTGCAGAGAGACTGCCGAGTTACGAATGCCAGGTGTTATACATGTGGAGAGCCGGGACACATCAGCAGATTTTGCCCACAGTCGGGTCATGCCCCGATGCCGCCGGCGTCAGCAGCTGTCCGGCCTACACAGCAGAGACCTCTTCCACCACCGCCACAGCGGCTTGCCCTTCCGGCACCGTCAGGATCGAGACCGTCTGCACCGAGAGGACCCCCTCCACCTCCCCAGCAGCGACGAGGGAACCAGGGGGCAGTTCCTCCACCGAGGCGGCAGCAGTACACCATGACCCCAGTAGAGACTTCGGAGGGTGCTAGTCGAGTGATCACCGGTATGAATCTTGCCCCTATGCAGTCTATTAGATTTGAGCCTTAGTTATTCTATTTAGCTAGTTGGCTGAGTTTTATTGTTGTGATACTTAGGTATTGTTAGAGTAGCCTCCTACCCTGCTATGTCCTTGTTTGACACTGGAGCGTCACATTGTTTTCTGTCGAAGAAGTTTGTGACGCAACACTCCATAGTAGTTGACACCTTTGCTGCTAGTTGGAATGTTCACACCGGAAAATGGGGTTATTTGTAGTGTCTCTGGGATACGGAACTGTCCTGTTGAGATCGGGGGACGAGAGTTGTATGCAGACTTTTTGGTGATTGAGTTACCCGACTATGAGGCAGTGTTTGGAATGGATTGGTTGGGAATGTTCTATGCTAACATAGACTGTAGACTAAGGAGGGTAGTTTTTCGGATCCCTGACCATCCAGAGTTTGAGTTTTGGGATGGTAGTAGCGAGCTTGAGCCCTTGAAGTTTCGAGCTACGGTCGTGGAGTATTTGGACATGGAAGCAGAGCCCGTGTTACCGAGGGTTGTTGAAGAATTTCCTGACATCTTTCCAGATGACATCTTTGGATTACCCCCAGATAGGTCCCTGGAGTTTACTATTGATCTGATTCCAGGCACTCAACCGATAGCGAAGGCTCCATACCGTATGGCCCCATCGGAGTTAGCTGAGCTCCGCAATCAGTTGACCGATTTATCAGATAGGGGATTGATTCGCCAAAGTGTGTCACCGTGGGGAGCACCAGTGTTGCTTGTGAACAAGAAGGATGGATCTCGGAGGATGTGCATTGATTATCGGGAATTGAATAAGGTGACGGTGAGGGATAAGTACCCTCTTCCCCGGATCGATGATATTTTTGATCAGCTTGGTGGATCCCGGGTGTATTCGAAGCTAGATTTGCGAAGTGGGTATCACCAAGTGAAAGTGCGGGAATCTGATGTTCCTAAAACCGCATTCCGTACTCGATACGGTCAATATGAGTTTCTGGTGATGCCTTTTGGAGTGACGAATGCCCCAGCTACTTTCATGAGGCTGATGAATCAGGTCTTCTTCGAGTATTTAGATAAGTTTGTGGTGGTATTTATCGATGACATCCTGGTTTACTCGAAGAATGAGGATGAACATGCTGAGCATCTGCGGATGGTTTTGAATACCCTCAGGCAGCACCGATTGTACGCTAAGTTCAGCAAGTGTCAATTTTGGTTGACCAAGGTTGCGTTTCTTGGACACATAGTCTCTGGAGACGGAGTGTCTGTTGATCCTGAGAAGGTTGCCGCAGTAGAAGGTTGGCCTATACCTCGGACAGTCACAGAGATTCGAAGCTTTTTGGGGTTGGCTGGGTACTATCGGAAGTTCATTAAGGATTTCTCGAAGATTGCCTCGCCCTTGACTCATTTAACGAAGAAGGATGTTGCGTATGTCTGGTCGGAAGAATGCCAGCAAGCGTTCGAAGAGCTGAAGCATCGGTTGACCACTGCTCCTATCTTAGCTATCCCTGACCGTTCGGGTGGATTTGAAGTTTTCTGTGACGCGTCTGGCAGAGGACTAGGCTGTGTCCTTCATCAACACGGGCGAGTGGTGGCATATGCTTCCAGATTGTTGAAGGAGCATGAACTGAACTATCCCACTCATGACCTGGAATTGGCAGCAGTGATCCTGGCTTTGAAATTATGGAGACATTTCTTGCTAGGTGAACACGTGAAGATATACACTGACCATAAGAGTCTAAAGTATGTGTTCACTCAGAAGGAGCTTAATATGAGACAACGACGATGGTTGGAATTAATGGCTGAGTATGACATTGATCTGCTATACCATCCTGGGAAGGTGAATGTGGTGCCAGATGCTCTTAGTAGATTACCCGCCGTAATGAAGCTAACCTCTCAACCACAACTTCGGTGGGCAATCCGACAGATGAGAATAGAAGTTGTACTCCCAGGAGAGAAAACTGTTATGATGGGGCTGCAGATCCAGTCTGATTTGGTGAACAGGATTAAGGCAGCTCAATCAGGGGATGCCAAGTTGAAGAGGATCCGAGAGCAAGTGGAAGCTAAACTTCGTACCGATTTTCGTATTCACGAAGATGGGTCGTTGAGATTTGGGAACCGGGTTTGTGTGCCAAGTGGCGAGATTCGGGAAGAACTATTGAAGGAGGCGCATAGTTCCCCATATTCTATCCATCCTGGAGGGACCAAAATGTACCGAGATTTGAAGCAGTATTATTGGTGGTCAGGAATGAAGAAGAGTGTAGCCAAGAGTGTGGCGTCCTGCTTGGTTTGCCAGCAGGTGAAGGCTGAGCACCAGAGAACTGCAGGATTGTTGCAGCCTCTCCCTATTCCAGAATGGAAGTGGGAGCATGTGACCATGGACTTTGTGACTGGTTTACCTCGGACGCCCAGGGGCAATGATGCGATTTGGGTCATCATAGATCGATTAACCAAGTCGGCACATTTTATTCCGTTCCGAGTTGGACAATCAACAGAGAATCTGGCTAAGAGATACATGGAGGAGATCGTGAGACTGCATGGAGTCCCAGTGAGTATAGTATCTGATAGGGATAGCAGATTCACCTCACATTTCTGGAAAAGTTTACAGGCTAGTCTGGGGACGCGTTTGAATTTCAGTACTTCATATCATCCTCAGACTGATGGACAGTCGGAAAGAACCATTCAGATTCTTGAAGATATGCTGCGAGCGTGTATGCTTGATTTCAAGGGTTCGTGGGAGGACCATATGCATCTAGTCGAGTTCGCATACAATAACAGTTATCAAGCAAGTATTGGCATGGCTCCCTTCGCAGCTCTGTATGGAAGGCAGTGTAGGTCTCCTTTAAGTTGGGATGACGTTGGAGACAGGGAGTTTTTAGGACCAGACTTGGTGGCGGCAACAACAGATGTGGTGCGGACAGTCAGAGAGAATCTGCGCATCGCGCAGGACCGTTATAAGCACTGGGCTGATACAAAGCGGAGACCCTTGGAATTTCAGCCAGGGGATTACGTGTTCCTAAGGATTTCACCGGTTCGTGGGACCATCCGATTTGGCAAACGTGGGAAGCTGAGTCCTAGGTATATTGGTCCGTTTGAGATTTCTGCTAAGGTCGGTGAAGTTGCGTATCGGCTAACATTGCCACCGGCACTCGAAGGTGTGCATAATGTCTTCCATGTGTCTCAACTCAGAAGATATGTGGGAGATCCCAAACATGTTGTAGATTTTTCAGAGATAGAAGTACGGTCGGATCTCACATATGAGCAGCAACCAGTGGCTATCTTGGACCGGAGGCAGAAGACGTTGAAGAAGAAGACCATTGACTTGGTGCTGGTCATGTGGCAGCAAGAGTCTCCGGGAGAGTCAACTTGGGAGCGAGTAGATGAGATGCAAGAGAAATACCCGTACCTGTTTGAGCAATGACTGTTGTATCTTATATTTTCTGCAGTTGTTGGGTATTGTATATAAATGACTGCTCTCCTGATTTTGTTAAATTTCCGAGGACGGAAATTTTTCTAAGGAGGGTAGGGTGTAACAACCCTAGTGTGCAAATACTAAGTAATCGTTAAATTCATCCAAGTTTCTCGTACATGTGCACACCAATCCCGGGGAATGGAGAGATTTGCAAATTGCCCCTCGATTTTTCATTTATACCCAAATGAGGGTATCATTGTAAGATTGGGTTTAAGGCAAATTTCTTAAAGTGAAGGGTTATTGTGAAAAAAGGAAATGAGATATTTGCAATGGCAAACTTGTAATAAAATCAAGCATTTGGATGGCTAATTTTGAAAAAAAAAAAGAAAGAAAAAAAAAGAAATGAAAAGAAAAATAGAGTATGGCACTAAGTTGTCATACCTAGTACACCTAACCCCCCATCTCTCCCCTCACCCTACACCATAACCCCCCACCCCTCTCCACTCTCCTAGGTCCCTTTCTCTCCCCCTCTCTCCATTATTTTCAGCCCATGGCTGAAAATAACTAGGGAAAAAAAAGGGAAAAGAAAAAGGAAGAGAAGAAAGAAGAAGAAGAAGAAGAATAGGAAGAGGAGAAGGAGAAGGAGAAGGAGAGGGCTACTACTCAAACCATCAACCATTCTTGAAGCTCCAAAGAGGTAGGAACTCTTCACTCTCCTACTCTAATTATAAATGATGGAAAACATCTTATATGTATGAGTTTTCTCTGAAATTTTGGGAAGAATGTTGTAGAACTAGGAATCTTGATGCATGCCTGAAATTTGCTGAACCTTTAGCTGAGTTCTGGGATTAATTGGCTATTAAGAATGCTCTGAAAATTTTATATGATATTTATCTCGTAGTTATGAGAAACTTTCATGTTCATCATGTTTTCAGATTCGAACTGAAAATTAGGGTAAAAATTCGAATTGTGCAACATGCCAGGAATTCTGTCAAGCTGTACACATTTCAGTAAACCAAGCACCACTACCTGCACACATCTTGGAATTTGTTGATTTTGGTCTTGTTAGAAAGATAATAAGTTTTTCTCAAAGTCCATCGCGAATCTTATGTCGAAATTCTGGCTATAATATGCCCAAAATTGGCTTTGAACACAGACATAGAAATCTGTCTGCAGAACAGTTTTGACATCCTTTACCAAATAATTCACTATAAATCCAATACTTCATATTTTTGTCTGAAATTTTATGGGTGAACTCAGAACTATAATATCTCCAACTTTCATTCTTTGAGATTTGTCAAATTCTCAAAATACATGGGTTAAAAATGCTGTTTTTCTATCTGTTCATGTAATTTCAGTATGTTGAAGGGTGTTGGGCGAAATTGGACTTGTGTGATATTGCTAATTTTTCACTCCAAATGCATGAATGATGTTGATGCATGTATGTAAGATTAGTTATGCTATTTGTTACAAAAATTGGTGACGTGATTCTCTTCATTTATGTGGCGCTCATTATATGTTTGTTAAATTGCCTGAATGAACTTAAGATTGAAGAAACTTGGAAAATGGCATGTTAATTGTGTGACATGTATTACCCACGAGGAATTGTATATGATCAATGAGGTTATGATACATGTATTATGGAGCATGCTAGTTTGTTGTGAATATCTTGATGAAAAGAATGAATTTGGACATCATTTACATACGTCATTTTACATGCTCAATACCCTAGGATTAATGATTAGCTAAAAGATAACCTAGGGATATCTTGTTCCACTTGAAGTGGGTGAGGACCCTAGGAGGGTTGGGGGAAACCAAGGTAATAAGTGGACATGCGGGGATGGACTGCTGGCTTGTGGACCACTCCTGACGAGCCCTCAGCGGCGGGGAGTTGGTGCGGTTGTGGTTGAGTTGGTTGTGTTGGTGAACGGCTTCTTTCGTAAGAGCTTGTCTCGGGAAGTCGTAGCATTCCACCCACCTTACCGGGTGAGGTCCAGTCCCCGATGTCTGACCCGTTACTGAGGTTTCGAATTCATGCATGAAAACTAACCTATAAAGAAAAAAACAGTAACTCTGGAATGTGATGCCTTTTCCTTTGTTGTGATTCCTTGTTGTGCACTATGATTAGAGTAGTAGACTTGTGGAGTTCCTACTGGGCACGCTGTGACGTGTCCTCCCCCCTACAGGTCCAGGCACCGGTTCTCTGGCGGCGGGCCCGGGAGTGGAGACCCCGGAGGGCAGCTCGTCTCAGCAGGGTCCGTAGTGTATGGTCAGTGTGGGTCGCGTGGTGTAGTCTTGGGTTGTGTGTGTGTGATGAACGCAGTGTTGTACCCCTGTTCCCTTTGTACCCCGTAGGGTTGAGTTGTACTTTTGTGGGAGCTTTTGTTGTTGGGGTTGTACAGTGGACTTGTGCGGTACTGGCCATGTAGTGGCGGTGCTCTGTGACTCTTGGATGTTCTGTTCGTCGTATTTTACCTTACTGCCTGTGTTGTAGTGTCTTGTACTATCTTTCTGTGTTGGAGCTGTACAGTTCTGTTAATCGTTCAGTCTGTACTTTACTGCCTGTGTTTCCTCAGCGTTTGCAGTGGCCTGCGTGACTTTGGTGTGTACTTTAGCGCTTGGTACTCTAATACCGCGGCTTGTCACGCCGACCCTCCCTATTTTGGACAGCGGGGCGTGACACACCTAAGAGTAATATGCAACTAAATTAACATGGATATAACTAATCAAATATAATGCTTGAATAAGGAAGACTAGTATAGAAGTTACCAGCAATAACTCCGTCCTCAGTCTCTGCCTCTGCTGCAGTCATCGTAAAGACTTGCCTCTTAGGCTGAACAGCCTGCTGGAAAGCCTGCTTCTGGGGAATGAGAGGCGCTCCACGTCCAGCGACTACTGGAGCTCTCTGCTGCTGAACTCCGACTGGTGCCTTCTGAAGTTGATTGGCATGTCGACAATCCTTCACTGAATGCGTAGCGTCGCCACAAATCAAGCACTGGCCTAGAAACCTCCTGCACTGCTCCTTCACATGACCAGCCTTGCCACAAAAATGGCACAACTTCGGAGTAGGCCCACCTGGTCTCTTAAACTGCACGGACTGATTAGGCTTGAACCCAGGCCTAACCACAGCTCTGGCCTGCTCCATAGGCCTCTTTCCAGCACCTGAATACTGCCCTCTCTTCTGATTGGCAATCAGCTCCTGCCTCTTGGCAGCGATCAACAATTTCTGGTAAGAATCCAAGTCCGAAGAGGAAATCAGACTCTGCAGCTCCAAAGATAAACCCTGTAAGAATCTCTGAGCTCGATCCTCAGCAGTCTCCACCATCTTCGGTGCAAAGCGACTCAGTCTCATGAACTCTTGGTGGTACTGATCCACCGTTAGATTCCCCTGCTTCAGATTGATGAACTGCTGCATCAGCTCCCTCCTGGCAGCTCGAGGGAAATACTCATCATTAAATCTCGCCTTGAAAGTGGCCAAGGGGATAGGCTTCGCCAACAGCTGCTCTTCTGACTCCCACCAACTGCGGGCATTGTCCTTCAGTTGCTTCTTCACTAAGTCAACCCATCCAGCCGGGTTAACTTTCGAGAGAAGCAGGTTATCCTCTGTGTTCTTCATCCATTCATCTGCAGCTAATGATCCTTCTGACCCAGTGAAATATGATGGGCCCAGCTCCCGAAACTGCTTCGCTCCCGGCTCGAAGCGAGGGGCATTCTGAAGCATGCCCTGCTGAACCTGCATCATCTGATGCATCATTCTCATCATCTCAGCCGTGGTGGGTTCTCTATCAGCATCTGCAACACGTCCTGCTCCACCACCAGCTCCAGGTCCACTACCAGCTCCACGAGTAATGCGTCTACCGGCCATCTAAGACAAGGAAATGTTCAGATTAGACTTAATCATGACTCGAATTTTATGAATATTTAATGGATGTTGTTATCATCATTGTTGTTTCGATCTTTCGCAGATGCAAAGAGAGGAGGACCTGCATGGGCCACCACTAAAACCTGTCACGCCCCGCTTCCCTAATATGGAAGGCGAGACGTGAGGAGGTCCGCTCAGACGTGGAGCTGTGAAGCTGCAGTCTGATAAGCGTCTGTAAAAAAATTTCGAAAAGTAGCAGGTCCTTGCATTGCGACGAAACAACAACAATAATAAAGCAGATTAAAGAACATCCACCAACAACATCCAATAATTATTACAACATCACAGAATAGTCACAAAAGTACAAGTCTGAACAATAGGCCTAAAGCATGGCCAAACAAAACAACGAGAGATAGGTGCTACGCACCGACACCTAACAGCAACTAAGGAAAGATAATAACTAAGGTGAGACCCCAAACGAGTCTAGGACTGGTCACCAGTGTCCTCGAACTCGGTCTCAGCAGGGACCTCAAACTCAGCGTCAACGAACTGCTCGTCCTCTGCTACCTGCTCTGTCTCAAAGTCTGACATGTGACACCCAAAGAGAAAAGGGCACATGTCAGCAAAAGTCTCCCAAGGGAAGCGGAGAACTTTTGTGCAAGGATACAAATATAGAAAACGACTAGCAGTTCTAAACAATATGAAATGACATTTAAAGAATGCAATAGTTTAAATGACATGATGCATGCACGTCGTAGCAGAAACTACGAAAACACTATTTCACGATTTTCACGAATCATTAACTTTTCACATTGTGCACAGAGTTTACGCCTTACAGCTGAAGTGGCTGTACGGGCACACTTCTACGCTGAGTGGTCGCTTAACCCTACCCCTCCACGTGTATCGAGCGTTGGTTTCCCAACAACATTGTGCTCGCTTCTGGATCACGAGCCAGGAAGTGTTTTTCATTTGGCGTAGGGGTGCACCTAGCCTCAATAGCAATAACATTTGTAGCGTGTGCTACTCAATCACGAAGAACACCTGATGCATGACATGATATGAGATGAGCAGTTAAAGTGCGTACCGTTAATTGAAAATTAGACATGGCATGGCAACATGAATGAAAGCATGTAAAGTGTCGGATCTAGTTTCGTTGTCAAACTAGATCAATATGGTCGTCTAGGCGACTATCATTTCACCGCCTAGTCTCTTTTACACAATTTTACAAATTGGCCTAAAACACGGCCTAAATAATTACTGGCAAGTATCACTTGCCTGCTTCCGGTGGTATTGGTCGCGTGGGTTCGAGCGTTGGGTTACGGTGAGTCCGGTTCGCTGTTTTGGTTAAACAAATCACTGGATTAGATTTCCGTGAAATAAGTCAAAATGTCCAGTTAATCCTTAAAGTGGGTTCGTTTAATTTTATCGGGTTATTTAGCTAGGATGAGGTCTATTTGGTTATACAAACCTGATACACTTCATTTTATTCAAATATTATTAGCCTAACATTATTTATTTGCTAAAACTACTAAACTGTTATAAACGGGCTTTGGAGGCCCAACCCGTTAGTGGGTATCCACCCATTATGTAACCCTATTACTATAAATACAGGGCTACGGGGTTCCGTAGCCGCCATGGTTTACAACACGTTATCAGCACGCTCAAAGCTAAGCCGAACCCCTGCCGACGGACGGACGCGACGGACGGACGCGACGGACGAACGCGACGCGAACGGGCTTCCTTCACCGAACGTCGCTAGATCCGGCGGGTAGGATCTAGAGGTAACCCTAAAACCCTAGATCTAAAATTTCATATGCGCATATGTCTAGATCCAAAATTCTTGGATCGATTGTTTAATAAAAATCAAGGTTTTTATTGATGAAAAATCAAATTTTTACAATAAAAACGTTTTGTTGGAGATTAAAAATAGATTTTTTCCACTAAAAATTAGATTTTTATCCCCAAAAACCATGAAACCCTAGGGGATTTTCTCGCCGGAACGCGAATCCCCCCTAGATCTCGCCCGCCGCCCGAAGCGGCGGAAAAAACCCTCGCCCGCCGCCCGAAGCGGCGGCAAAACCACCCCCGCTGCTGAACGGCGGGCGGCCCCGCCGCCAGCAGCGGCGGGCCAACCCGCCGCCAGCGGCGGGCGGCCCCGCCGCCAGGAGCGGCGGGCGGCCCCGCCGCCAGGAGCGGCGGGCCAACCCGCCGCCAGCGACGGCGGGCCAACCCGCCGCCAGCAGCGGCGGGCCAACCCGCCGCCAGCAGCGGCGGGCCAACCCGCCGCCAGCAGCGGCGGGCGGCCCCGCCGCCAGGAGCGGCGGGCCAACCCGCCGCTGCCAGCGGCGGGCGGCCCCGCCGCCAGCAGCGGCGGGCCAACCCGCCGCTGCGACGGCGGGCGGCCCCGCCGCCAGGAGCGGCGGGCCAACCCACCCGCCGCTGCCAGCGGCGGGCGGCCCCGCCGCCAGCAGCGGCGGGCCAACCCGCCGCTGCCAGCGGCGGGCGGCCCCGCCGCCAGCAGCGGCGGGCCAACCCGCCGCTGCGACGGCGGGCGGCCCCGCCGCCAGGAGCGGCGGGCCAACCCACCCGTCGCTGCCAGCGGCGGGCGGCCCCGCCGCCAGCAGCGGCGGGCGGCCCCGCCGCCAGGAGCGGCGGGCCAACCCGCCGCTGCCAGCGGCGGGCGGCCCCGCCGCCAGCAGCGGCGGGCCAACCCGCCGCTGCGACGGCGGGCGGCCCCGCCGCCAGGAGCGGCGGGCCAACCCACCCGCCGCTGCCAGCGGCGGGCGGCCCCGCCGCCAGGAGCGGCGGGCCAACCCGCCGCTGCCAGCGGCGGGCGGCCCCGCCGCCAGGAGCGGCGGGCCAACCCACCCGCCGCTGCCAGCGGCGGGCGGCCCCGCCGCCAGGAGCGGCGGGCCAACCCACCCGCCGCTGCCAGCGGCGGGCGGCCCCGCCGCCAGCAGCGGCGGGCGGCCCCGCCGCCAGGAGCGGCCGGCCAACCCGCCGCTGCCAGCGGCGGGCGGCCCCGCCGCCAGCAGCGGCGGGCCAACCCGCCACTGCGATGGCGGGCGGCCCCGCCGCCGGCAGCGGCGGCCCCCCCCCCACGCCGCAGGCAGCGGCGGGCCCCGCCGCCCGCAGCGGCGGGCCCCGCCGCCCGCAGCGGCGGGCCCCCAACCCCGCCGCCCGCAGCGGCGGGCCCACCCACGCCGCCCGCAGCGGCGGGCCCCGCCGCCGGCCGCGGCGGGCCCCACCCCCCGGCAGCCGCTCGTATCGGGCCCCCCCGGTGCGCGCTCATGCCCGGAAACCCTAGCCGCCTGAAGCGGCAATCCGCGCGACCAAAAACCCTAACTAGGGTTTGACCCCGAAATTTTTTTTTCGATTTTCAAATCTTTTTCAGATTTAATTACGATTTCGTTTTCGTCAAAATCTGTTAAATTACACAATTTTTATTCATCGCATTTTATTCGGATTATCTGATTATTTACGTTTAATAATTAGGAAGATCCTGCGACCGCTCTGCCGTTAGTCAACTAACCTAACGGTGTATGACGTTGCCTAGTGGTCCAATAATTATTAAACGAAAAATTTTCATTTCCATTATAAAATGCATGTGATGATTAATTGTATGTGTTAATCGTCTGCTATGATATTAAATGCCTGCCGCATTTTTCTACGATGTGATGTATATTTTTGTTGCCTCTAGCATGAATTTCCACTTAAACACTATAAATGCATGCGTAGAAAATTATATGCCCGTCGCATATTTAATGTTCTGTAATAAACATTTTATTTAGCATGCTAAAATCTTTTTGATGTATTTTTAATGCCTGTAGCATAAATATATGTCTGAGATAAAATTATTTATATACCTGCAGAATATAAATAGCATGTGTATACATCATAATTGTTTCCATTCTGGTTAATTGAGCACAACTTTTTAGTTTACTGGATTTATATTATATGTATGAATTGCTCATGACATGACAATATTTTATGACAACAAACCAATAATGCTTTCAATAAATTTTAACATCATATCCTAGTTGACAAAATGAACCTGGAGTTCAAAACCAAAATGAACCTGAAGTTCAAAATCAAATCAAAAGTCAACACCCTTTCACACTAATAAAAATTAACAAGTACGAGGGATTATACGAAAAACATTTATGCGATTTCTTTTAGAAATACGCATTTCGCGGTGAATAGATCTCTCAGATCCACGGTCTGTATAAACCGATATTGACACCAGCAGTTGTCATAACACCGCCAAACTCCTTTGAGTAATCTCACTTTACAAGGTATGATTCTTGAATCTAACCTTATTTTTAAGCGTACGCCCGAAGTCGTGGCTTAATAGATAAGTGAGAAATTATAAAATTCGTACCCACGTAATTGTTTCCCCTAGAGTATGATCCTATATCCACACAATACTTGAATGACCCAATAAAAATGGCCTGAAGACCATACTTGAGTTTTCAAATAGACCTTTATAAGTCTATCATAAACTAGAAAGTGGAAAAATAGAGACTAACTCATTTCCCTTATATGTGTCTACTTCGTAAGACCAATAATCATTCTTCCTTATAAACGACAATAAGGAAGACTGAAAACAGGGGAAGTCTTGAATAAAAATAAGAAAGGGAAGATATGATGTACCTCGATATGGAGTATGAAATGGCAACCCAATATCAGACCAGAAGCTCTGACAAGACCCATAATGCTTTTCGCAAAATTAATGGGCATTAACGTATGCCATATAAAAATATATACATATCTAGTCTAAACGACGAAAGTCAAATTGACAGTATGTATAATTCGCTACTTCCTGAGGATAAATAAATTTTGAAAATAAATTTGATCTGTTGTCATAATATGAGTCTAAAATGAGCACAATTGTGGACGTATACTTTCTAGAACCCACATCATACTATGAAACTTGTTGCTCTAACATAAATTATTAGTAGTATTCTCTTGCAGTATATATGTGCTTTTTACGCATTTTATTTTACTGTAAATGACTTGTCATCCTGAATACTCCTAAATAGAGGATGCCATTGACTCCCTACACTCCATATATATGGCTGATGATGTACCTTAGAGTACTCATCTATATATCCTCTTAAAATGGTCATAATCAAAACCTTGTTATCCAACCGCAGTCTAGATTATTATTAATCACAACGGACATATTACATTACTAGGATATTGGTTGGGCTTTTACTTACCCTCATACCACCCTCAAAAATGCCGCAGTGGAACTTATTCATCGGGACTAACCCTCCTAGATGAATATGTTCCGAGATCCCCAAACGGGGGAGGCATTAGAGCACATCTTATAGATGGAGCCTTGACGGGTTCATATCCCTAGTTTTATGCTCAACTTCATTGAAGTCGAGCTATTTGCGGATTTTTGGGATAACACTGGGAAATCAATTTAACAACTGGAAGAAAATTGAACACCCTGAAGCTTTGTGTTCACACCCAGAAATGGGTTATATGTAAATCATTAAAATGATTTAAACGGATTACTTATCCACTAGAAATCCAGTTGTAAGGTGACCACGTGGGAGCATGCAAACCATCAGAACGCCTCCTTAGAAACTATTTATATTAGCCTGATCACCTCATATAAACAGTTTCCGAGAACCCCTAACGGGGGAAGCGTTTAGTGCACATCTTATCGATGGAGTCATGATGAGTTTACATCCCCATATCACCACTATGGACCATTTAAAACATTAATACCTATGATCTGATTATCATGAATAGTAATGAGATCCGGAAGATCCACATTTATGAAACTGTTAAACAGTTATCAGACATAGCTACCGACAATATAAATATTGTCAAATTCACACATCCCTGCTACTAAAAATCCAGCTAGGATTGACATACCAACTTTATGGATGCAATCTACCAGTAGTAGAAGTGGATATCCTCAATGGATGAGAGGACATACCACGAGACCCTAAAACAATACCACCACAGGAAAATGAGCTCATCTCCATATCCTCTCCCTTTCCAGAACCTCCAGAAGAGATAAATCTGGAATAAATAGAATAATGTACGTACACGGAGAGGTATTTGGATAAAACACACTTGTCGACAATTACTCACATTTCATTTTGCCATTGATATCGTTCACAATCTCCGTTTCCTGAAGCAAACGCAGAAATTTGGCCAAATTATGTGGAACGAGGCAATAATAAGTTGAGCTGGACTCACTTATGAAATGTGAAGTGTTTGGACCTGAAGTCCTGATATCAAAAGATATCAAACCTGTGGGCTACCGAGTATTGTATAAATAAATAAAATCGTATGCTATAAGCAAAACGCTATAGCCTTAGAGGTTTATTTCGCAGAAACCAGGAAGTAACCATGTAAGATGAGTTTGACTCACTTACAAAATTAATCAAACTGATGCATCAGGCTCCCTGGTCATGATTGCGAAACCCATGCGATTAGCAAAGATAATTTTAGGCTATGTTGCTATGGATGATGTGACAACATACCTTTATAAACAATCATCCTGAAGATGAATTATCATCCTGAAGATGAAACCTTCATCCTGAAGATGAATTATCATCCTGAAGATGAAACCTTCATCCTGAAGATGAATTATCATCCTGAAGATGAAACCTTCATCCTGAAGATGAATTATCATCCCGAAGATGAAACAATCATCCTGAAGATGAATTATCATCCTGAAGATGAAACCTTCATCCCGAAGATGAATAATCATCCTGAAGATGAATTATCATCCTGAAGATGAAACCATCATCCCGAAGATGAATAATCATCCCGAAGATGAAACCATCATCCCGAAGATGAATAACCATCCAGAAGATGAAATTATCATCCAGTCGATGAAGAAACATGGAAAATTGCAATCCACCAATACACCTACTGGTTGTATGGATGCACATTAAGACCCATTCCGTTCGCTGGAAGAGGGGAAGGATATCCTAGGTCCTGAAGTGCCTTACTCAAATGTCTTTTGTACACTCCTTTATCTGGCAGCAAACACTTTAACCAGATACAGTGCAGCGCCTGCAGCGCACCACTGGACCAGAGATATGTAGCTTCTGCGCTACCTCCAAGGGTCAAGGATCATACAACATGTTAAATGTATTTGCAGATACAGGTCACAGATCATCGCGATGACTGCAACCAAGAAGCGACCAACTCCTGGAGACCAGCAAAGCATACTTCCAAGGCAACATCAATCCCACCATCCCGAGAGGCTCATCAATCCAAGAAGCAAATCATAAGTACGCACAGCCAGGTCCTGCAGTACCTCGCAGACACAGTGAAGACTGGTCAGAGACGTGATGCAACCTACCGAGTCTGAAGACCACTCCTCCTCAGAAGAGATCCCTCAGATCCAGTAACTGCTATAGATGAGCGATACTTGTATAGATGAGCGATGTCTTGTATAGGTGAGCGATACCTTGTACTTTGTATCGGAACACTGTAAGAGATTGATGTATAGATGCCTAGGAGATCTGCAAGCCTGCAGCTTGTACAGATCAGGGGGAGTCAAATGTAGTGTTGCACTCTTTTCCCTTGGCTATTGGTTTTTCCCACTGGGTTTTCCATAGCTAAAGGTTTTAACGAGGCAAACTCATTGACTCTGGATCCAGAAGTATCCACCCCCTAAATACTTCCACTAATCAGGGGAAGTTACGGAAACTGTACTCTTTTTCCTTGGCTATTGGTTTTTCCCACTGGGTTTTCCATAGCTAAAGGTTTTAACGAGGCAGTTATCCCTAACTTAGGATCCAGAAGTATCCACCTCTAGTGATATCCATCGATCAGGGGAAGTTACAGAAACTTGTACTCTTTTCCCTTAGCCATTGGTTTTTCCCACTGGGTTTTCCTTGGCAAAGGTTTTAACGAGGCAAGTACTCTTAAACTTGGGATCCAGAAGTATCCATATACCCATGATCAGATAAGCTCCATGAACCCTGAAGCGTTCATCACGGCTTACAACAATGGATGGATAAGGGGAACTGTTATAAACGGGCTTTGGAGGCCCAACCCGTTAGTGGGTATCCACCCATTATGTAACCCTATTACTATAAATACAGGGCTACGGGGTTCCGTAGCCGCCATGGTTTACAACATAAACAAATTATCATTTAAAAATAAATTAACACTAACACATTAGTTAATTACACTAAGTTAATTGCAATGTTAACATGAGTTCAATGGGTACACCCACTCTACACCTACCTCTTACGCAAGTGTTTATCTCATATATTCTTATTAACAAGCTGATACCCATTTCATTAGCTGATACCCATTTCTTTAAGGCTACAGAAATTAATAAAGCCTACCACTCATTTCTTTAAGGCTGTACACATCACTTGCTTCTTTCTTTATTC